>VSMD01049670.1:0-213462 GCA_008750895.1 Mirza zaza | reverse complement strand
TTTCCTTTAGAACCATTGGCCCCGATCTTTCATGTCGAGCAATAGAGCTCTCGTGGGGCAGATGAGAAGGGCTGCTCTTCTTTACTACTCCAAGACAAAATGCATGGGTTGTGCAGATATGCTTCGTAGCCATGTCCATTACTAGGTCTTATTTGGGGGGTAGGGCTTATATTGTGCAAATGCTTAGAAATCCTGCTAGGGCTTGTTTTATGGGTAGGTCTTATTTTCGGGGAAACACGGTAGGCACTTATCTGTGTCCTCTCTCCATTAACTCACTCTTAGAACTACATAGCAAGAGAAATACTGTTATTAATCCCATTTTATAACTAAGGCACAGTGAGGCACTGGTACGTTAGGTGACTAGCCACAGTCACGAAGCCTGTAGGTGGCAGAGCTTGGACATTTATCCGGGCAGCTGGGTCCCAGAGTCCACACTCTTATCCTTGATGCTACACTAGCCCCTCACACAGAGGAATTATCCAATCCAATGTACTCATGTAAGGACTGTGTCTATGAGAAATTACAGCAAGTTTTGATCGAACCTCCTACAGGGTTTCTGCTTCATTGAGTAGAAGATATATGTCTTTCGCATTCGTAAGTTTACCCATTCTTTTCCTTAAATATAATGTTTTAAGAAACTCATTGATTTGTTATGCCTTTACAATCCTTTTCAGATTATTGCCCGCTGTGAAAGCACTGTTGAGCTCTCTATTACATTTAGCATAGTGCCATAAGAGGCTTTAAACCATTCTTCAAGACACCCTTCTAAGAATCATCACTGATTACATATTCAAAGAAGAAGTTTCTTTGAGAGCCTTAGTAAAATGAAGTAATTTTGTTAGAACCTGACCTTGCATTATGCTGGATTAGTTGTATTGCTTTCATATGTTTTAGTACGTGGCCTCCTGCACTTGTGTTTAAGCAGAAGTCAGTCGAGGTGGAGAAAAAGATGCTGCCAAGCACGCAGAAGACTCGAGGGCCTGAGATGGTGTTTGATGGCAGCTCTTGTCTCTCAGGGATCCGAGTCTCTGTTCTTTGAATTCTTTTTTTCCCTAGAGACAAGGTCTCACTCTGTCGCCCAGGCTGGAGTGCAGTAGCCTGATTATAGTTCACAGCAGTTTTGAACTCCTGGGCTCAAGTGATCTTCTTGCATTAGCTTCTGGAGTAGCTGGGACTACAGGTATGTGTACTGCCATGCCCAGCTAATTTTTTAAAAATTTGTTTTGTAGAGATGGGCTCTCACTGTGTTGCCCAGGCTGGTCTCAAACTCCTGGCCTCAAGCGATCTTCCCACCTCAGCCTCTCAAAATTCTGGGATTACAGGTGTGAGGCACTGTGCCTGGCCTGTTCCTTGACTTCTGATGGACAGTACACTGGGCCTGGGTGAGTGGCTGTGGATGCCATATGAGCAGCCCTTTCACCAAATACTCTGGGGCTTGGACCCACCAAAAATTTCACCAAGTGAATTATTACAACAATTCAAAGCTTATCTTTGTTCTACTACAGTATGAACCAGTTTTATAGGGAAGGTCTGAGCCTTTGTTCCCTTTTTTAATACAGGTAGATAGACTATGGCAATATGATTATTCACCCAAGGACAATGCTGCCTTTAATCCTCTTGGCTTGGTGTGGCCTCTGTGGGCCACACCTTGGTGGTACGGAAGGGTAGACAGCTGTCTGTCTCTTGCCCTTTATATCAAGTGCATAAGTTAGATGGAGTTTCAGTTTTTTCTGTGACTCCATGGGGCCTACCCTGCTCATCTCATATTAAAACACACCCTATATTAAAAAATCACCAAAACTCCTGGTTCCTCATATCAGACTCTCCATTTACTTTTTTCCTATTGAATTTATTACATTATACTGCTATATATTTTTCTTATTTATTATATTTAATGCTTATTGTCTGTTCCCTCGTCTCTCCAACTAGAATGTAAACTCACGAGAATAAGAATCTTTTTGTTCATTTGAACAACCTAAATACCTAGTACCTGTGTAGTAAGGTATCAATAAATAATGAATACTTTTGATTAAAATCAAACTTTGTTCAAGTCTAATTAGAAACAATCCACATAACTGGTTTGAGAATTAGAAATATGCCCTTTAAAAGCTTTTCCTTTTCTCAACATTTGAAATAATTAGGTATGGTATAAAAACTGTCCATGCCTTACCTTGAAAACCATTTTTAAAATCAGCTCCACTTGGTAAGAGGTCTGGAGTGTATTCACTGTAACCGCCTACATAAAATTGACTGAAGACATTGAGACCAACCAGTCTTCCTGGGGCGATGATGGATTTATTTTTATGATCATCTACCTTCAAAAGGAAAAAAAATTCAAAACCTATTTAAAAAGGAATTAATTCCTCAGGGTAAACTGTTAAGATACTCTTTTGTTATTTCCCATTAAACTTGGCATGAAAAATTTACAAAGACCTGAGTTTTGAAGAAATAAAAAACATAATACCACTCAATTCTCTGCTTCTCTGCTGGTGTCTGTTACCATGGATATATTAATATAGCAGTTATGGTTTCGCATTTCAATCAAAATCACAGTTCTTCAAAGATTAGGAGCTGGCATCCTGCTGATCCTCCTCCGTCTAGCCTTGTCCCCTCTCCTGTCAGTTCTTAATACAACCATCAGAGTCATTTATCAAAAATAGAAATCAACCATGGTACCTCTCCACCCCCTGACCCTTCTTAAGTAGTTCTCCATGGCTCTTTGGATAAAAGCCTAAACTTCTTAGTATGACACCAAAGTCCTTTGATAATATAGAACATTGTCTACTTTTAACCACATCTCTTGCTCCTCAATCCTCCCACCTGAAAACCACACTAAACTACTTGCGTTCCTTAAGCTCATACTAGCCACTGTTCCTTTTCCTAACTCAAATTTAAAGTTATGCTCAAGCATCACCTTTTCTGAGAAGCATCTCCTGAACCTTCTCTCTCACCCTTATCTCTGTTAGTAATCCCTCTCACTTATTCTCACACCATTAAGCGTAATCATGTCTCTATTCCTCTATTTGGTGCACTAGTCTGTGAACTTCGTGGATATTGGCATCCTGGCCTATTCGCCTCTGCACCTGAGCATGGATCTAACAATATTCTAGTGCTCAGTGGTTCGTGGGGCAGATGAAGGAATGATTCTTTACCTTCAGCCAGCCCATTTGGAAGAACCTCCCCAGACGGACGGTGTGGATTCCAAGGCTCAGATCGAGGGGCTCACTCCTGACACTTGCTGTACCAGCGCCCAGGTTATAACTATAAACCACACTGCCGTTGAGCAGGCCCACTGCCAGGAAGTCATCACCATTCAGCCCTGGAAGGAGAAGACGCATGGGGAATGCTCACTGAGGGGAAATTCAGGAGTCTGGTCAGCTTCGTTTTATTGTCTGATTCTGCTTATGGATCATCATGGTAAGTTATGATAGATAGACATTTGGCCTCTTGTTGGCACTCAGGTATGTGTGCAACCAGCTGTTATTATTCACAACCCCTGAAGCTGTCTAAGTACTAAGAGTTTATTTCTTTGAAGCCATGAGGGTTCTGGTCAACCCAGGGAATGATCAATGATCAACGGAAAAGTCGTATGGGAATAAAATCTCCTTTTTTCTGAGTGAAATTCAGTGTGCCCTTTACAACAAGGAGAACTTTACAATGGAGTAAAACTGCTCTGGTAGTTAATGAGATTTGAAAGGCTGGCATAACCTAGCATCGGCTTTGAAGTTCTCTCTATGATTTGAGAAGAGCATAAAGAACAATTTATTCCTGTGGTTGCTCAGAGTATGTTATCAGTGTTCTATTGCAAAAAGCTCTTAACCATGCCCATGACCAGCTTAAGGTGAGTTTGTTTCTGTGTTTCCTCTTCTCTCTCTCTCCCTCCATTACTTCAGAGCCATCCATGCAGCACAGTGAGTTGTAGGACCCAGAGCACTCAGGAAACAGCGAGTGTAGACTCATGGGAAAAGGGAAGTGGTTGGGAGATACCCAGTATTGGTCATTAGGGGAAGGCCCTGGAAGTAGGCTTGGTGGGATTAGGAAGTTCTGGGATAATCAGTGGGTGTGGGGCAAGAGGTCTGTTCATAGGGAGCAGAGACTCAAATACATCACCCAGTTTCTGAAAGGTATGTTTGTGGGTGGGGTAAAAGAAGACCTCAGCATTGAGGCTTGGGGGAAGGAAACTGAGGCAAAGACTTTTGTTTAGAAGAAGAATATAAGGACCCCATTCTAATCTTAGTAAAAAATATAAAGATAAAAGAGAATTAAAAGTATTTTATAAATTTTATTAATATTTTTTAAAAAAGAAATAATTTTAAATTAAAAAAAAAAGGACCCCATAGAAGGAAGAGGTTTAACATAAAGGAAAAAGCAGAAGTCAGTCCTTGGACATGGACAAAATTTGTTATAGTATTAGCATGAACAGCCTCCCCTTTCTGCACTTGTAAGGATGATGCTTTGTCTGCTGACTTGGCTTCTAGTGTTATTTTGTTCAGATTTGCAGGGATAGGGGTTTCCAGAGAGGGTAGGGGGAGATGGGTTTTCCCAGGCACTGGAAAGTGGGCGACAGAAATATTATTTTGAGATACTTGAACTCTGCCTCTGCTTTTCTAAAGTGTCTGCCACAGACCCTGAGCTGGGTTATTTTTGAGAGCTTTCTAGGTGAGTCTAAGATGCAGCCACTGTTGAGGGCAACTGCACTGACAGACCATTGTCCAAGTACATTGGGAACATATAGCAAGTCTCTCTCCTTCTCCATCTCTCTCTGGTGATTTCTTTCCACTTGCAATGCTGCAGCAGGTGAGCCAGGTTGTACATTTAAAATGGAAAGAACTCCCAGGAGAAAACAGATTCAGGACAGCAGTAAGAAAGGCAGACAGGAGAAAAACCATCACTAGAGATAGGAGACAGTCTTTCAGGCTGCTCTTGGGGTAAAGAAGAAATTGTGAGAGACAGCTGTGGAAGGGGAATTGTGAGATTTTTTTTTCTGTGGATTGTGAATGGGGATCTTTCTGGGAGATTCTAGCAGGGATCTGAGTTGTCTTTCAAATTGCCCAGGCTACTGGAATGGAGATGGTATTTGGCTGTAAGGTGGTAGGAGGGCAGATTTATTTGGGCCATACTCTTCTTTCCTTTCTGTCTTGTTTTCTCTCCTTCTTCCTTCAGTTATTGAAATAATATTTCATGCCAGGAGCTACATTATCCTCAGGCCCTCAGCAGCCTGGTTAGGAGACAGGAGGTTTGTTTCAGGTGCCATGTGGAGCAGAGTAGAAGTGGCAGTGGGGAGAGGCTTTAAGATGGGCTGGGGAGGAGGGGTAGGAAATGCAAGCAGGTGAGTCTTGACTAGGTTTCTGAGCTAACCCAGAAAATGGCAAGCAAGAGTTTGTTAGATAGATGAGAAAACGGCAGGTGCTAACGCGTGCCACCTGAAGTAGAGAGAATACTATTGCAGCAACTCAGAAGGGGCAGAGAAGAACGTGGGCTCCTTAAGGGACTGCAGGGACCTGACCTGGTTGGCATTTAGAGTCTGGCAGGAAAGGGAACTGAAAAGGCAGAAAAAAACTATATCTTTAAGGGCCTAGTGTGCTATAATGAATGATTTAAATATTTTACCAGAGACTCTCAGGAACCACGAGAGGATTTTGAATGAGAAATCTGCACGTTAGGTGACTCACATAGTAATGTTGAAGACAGAACACAGTGGCAGATAAAGAGCCTCATTGGAAGGTTGCTCGAGTGACTCAGAAGATAAAAGATTAATGTCTAAATACATTAAGGTAGTGACAGAAGATACAGAAAATAAAAGGGAAGAATGTGTTCATGATTTGGAAGGAGAATTTGAAAGGACAGATCGATTTAGATGAAGAGTTGAGGAAAAGGGAGGAGTTGAGGAAGTTCTGCAGAATCTAGCTTGAAGAGCCAGGCACAGTGGCAGGATTAGTCCTGGAGGGAGGAGCCTTGGAAAGGAGCAGTCTGGGGAAAGAGGCTGGCTCCTGTCTGCAGACGTGTCCCAGAGCACAGGAGTGGGGACACACCAGAAGGAGGCAATAAGGAGACCAGGGAGCCAACCAGACCATTAGCACCCTATTCCCACATGATGAGTCCATCAGGTTGCTTTTCTTTCTTCTGCTACTTCTTCCACTCTGCACCTTCCCTCTTTCACTCTGCACCATTCAGCTCCGTTGGTGAATGATGGAGCAGATAAGAGAAAGAAATGTAGTTGACTACCAGAGCCAATTCAACCTATAAGGTGAACAGCATTTGAGGGACTTGAAATTGCTCCAGGGTGGTGTTTCCCAAACCTGGAAGTCCACTACAATCATTCACTCAGGAAGCGTGTCAAAAATACACATGCCAGAATCTACCTGACACCACCTGTATGAGAATCTGTGAAGCTAGATCCAGGAAATTGTTTTGTTTTGTTTTGAGATGGGGTCTTGTATGTTGCTCAGGCTGGTCTTGAACTCCTAGGCTCAAGCAATCCTCCTGCCTCAGCCTCTCAAGTCACTGGGATTACAGGTGTGAGCTGCCACACATGGCTTGCAGGAAATATTTTTTTAATAAGCTCCCCAGCTATTTTTTAATGAGGACCAGCCAATATTAGTAACTCTAGGAGGGCCAGGGCATGCAACCTGTGCTGTTGCAGGGGACTCTGAGTTCAGAAGGTCCCTGTTACTTGGTTTAATGCTCTGCTGTCACTGTCTTGAAATTCTTAATACTTTGAACTGTGTTTTGAAAGTGCAGTCCATGGGACAACAAACACGAGCAGGAACAGAGGAGATATATACATATAATATGCATCTGAGGCTGCCGGGAGCCTTTGCAGGTAGATGACACATTGAAACCTGTCAGGGAAAGAGATCTATCTTAGGGTGTGTGGAGTGTTGCTGATGCCCATATGGACCAGTAAAAGTCACATGGCTTCTAGGTGGCAGAGTCTGTATTGGACGACGGCCTGATTCCAGAGCCTGTGCGCTTCAATACTGTCCGTGCAGCAGAGAAAGAAAAGCAAGTTTCTAACTTAGGCTGTGTCTTCCTCTCCCACCTTCAGCATCCCCTCTGGAATGCTTCTCTTTGAGGATTAAAGAGGGTAATAATAGCTCAAGATTTTTCTAAGGATTAAGTGGGATTTTTTTTTTTTCACATTCACATAACTTTTATTATCGCATATTGTTATAATTGTATTTTATTATTAGTTATAGTTGCTAATCTCTTGCTGTGCCTACTTTATAAATTAAACTTTATCATAGCTATGTATGTACAGGCAAAAACAATATGTATAGGATCAGTACTTTCTCTGTTCCAGGCATCCACTGAGGGTCTTGTACTGTCTCCTCCATGGATAAGAAGAGACTATTTTTTTTTTCTTTTTTTTTTAAGGTTTCAATAAATGCCCTTTCCCCCCCTCCCCCCACAAGTCTGAGTTTCCACCATGACCATCCCCCAGATGGTGCACATCTCACTCATTATGTATGTATATACCCGCCCCCCTCCCCCCGATTAAGTGGGATTTAATGTGTAAGCACCGGTGCGTAGTAGGTACTCAATAAATGCATATTTCTTTCCCTTTCCCTGTGACTATGGCCTGACTTTAATTTCATGGATCCCATCTTCTCCTGCTTCATGAATACAAAGTCTGGAAAGTAGATATTCCTGGTTCCTAGGCTGGAGCACACATCTGCTCTCAGTTAACCTTCAGGGTTGGGGACAGTAGCACGGTATTTCTTTTTTCTTAAAGTGAAAGCCATGATTGTTTCAGTATATTACTCCGATCAACTAAAAAAATTCTGAAGAGTCAACCATACAAGTGAAATGAAATGTCTTGAAGGCATAGTTTGCTAGCAACCCTTTATATGTCTTATGTTGCTCTCCTGAAATTTCTTGTAATGGGAATTTCTTGGCTTAACTGCATATAATACTATAAGCAACAGCATAGACAAACCACCACCAATGTTACACAATTGAATAACTTCATTCTCAAATTCAGTGTTCTAGTAGGACATTATTCTATGAGTGGCTTTGGGAAACGTGGGCAGTTTGTGTTTTTACATTTGTCAATTCACAAAGCAACAGGTGGTCTTCTACGTTTTTATTATATAGAGATGTTTAGCAATTGACATAGTGAGAGTTTTTTCATGAAAAGAATTGGAAGGAAGCTTATTTGGGATGCAGAACACAAACCTACAGTGAATTTTAATGAAACCAGGCTTAGGAAGATTTTCAGACAAGGCAAGGGATACTTGTTGGATATTACTTTAGAGCTGGTGCTAAGAAGGAAGGATTTAGAGAGATTATGTTGTGCAAGTGGTAAAAAGGGGAGGAAGGAAACAATAGGCAATGACTCAACATGAATAGTACTTAGGGTAACAAGATCTAGGAAGTGAATAGAAATCCTTTTAGAATGCACAGAAAAACAAACTTGGTCTCTCTTTGGCTAGGAAGAAGTCGTAACTCAACTCCACAAACACTGTTAAACAGAGAGCTTCAAAGTGAGTGTGTTGGATTGAGCCATGCTTAGCATTATAACAACTTATAATATTAGTGACAGAAAATCTCATGGGGAAAGAAGATGAGATGCTGTGGTCAGAAGAGCATCCAGCCTCCTAATGGACCTAGAACAGTGATTCATTAATGGAAGCAAGGACTTAGTCCAGGTGAAGAAAGAGATGGTAGCATTGTTAGAGACAGGAATGATGAGAAAAAAATGGAAACAAGGTGAAGGATGCTGCCCTGGATATGCTGGAAGAAAAGAGCAAAGAGGCTGAGATAAGAGTTTTTAAACTATTCTAAGCTTTCTCAGATGCATCTTAAAAGTGTGTGATGTAGCAGTGTGGTTGTGATAGTAACAGATCCTAAGTATATAAAACCTTGGGAAGAAACATAAAACAGAATGTTTGTGTCACAGGCATATAATTATAGTTAAGCTTATGGTATTCTGTTCCCTAAATTATTTTAGAAGTATTTATAGGACTTTTTTGTTTGTTTGTGGTTTGATTTTAAACCTAAAGGTTTTACTATTTATATCAGTAGTTCTCCAACCTGGCTGAAATGTATTGGTATAGCCTCTGATTTAATTTGTACATATGAACAAGAAAGGGAAATCTATTATATGGGAAGTAGAAAAGGAATCAAGGCTTTCAGAGAGTAAGCCCAGGAGAAATCATGCAGGTCAGCTTGGCCCGAAGGGAAAAGAGAGACAAAACAAAGAGAGAATTGTCAGGACTGTGCAGTGACCCTGCCTTCCTTATGGTAATCATAATGGAATTCTTATGAGGAAAAAAAATATGCAAATGAAGTAACAGTAATTAGAGGTGGTCTAATTAGTTCCACCTTGAAGGAAGGCCTGGACAAGTGTAGCTAGGGGTTTGAGCCATGGACCATTAATGAAACCCTCAAAGGAAAGCATAAGATGCATGTATAAAAGAAGTAACTCAAGCCTGTGCATTGGGGAGACTTTCTAGGCACACATGTACTGCTGTTTTTCCCGTCTATTCTGGTCAATCATTGTATGTTGTAAATCATGAAGCTATATATGCATGTACACTTGGTCTGCCTGGAGGGATACCCCAGAAATCAAAACCGTTTGTCTGGAAGTGGCAGAAGCTCACTCTCCGATCCTCTGCATAAGGGTTCAGAATGCTTTGGAAGGCTGTTCCTTGGACTGTTCTGAAGGGGCATATTGGGAGTCTAAAACATTTATACAGACAGTGCTAAGAAATCCACATGGATTTCAGCACTCTTCAGTTAATCCAAAGGTTAATGTTGTAACTTTTAATATCACAGAAACATGCTAATTTTCATTCAGCTGATCCAACAGACTTTTAATTCCAATATATTAAATTTTCTAAAGTATTTTATTTAGAAAAAAGATTTAATAATAAAGAAAGAATAGATGTGATTTATTATTTCTTCAAATTATTCTTCCATATGGTAAAATATTATCATTTATTAAATCTAACTTATTCCTCTAAATATGAAAATGTACTTTGCAGAGTTAAGCAAAGTACCAAGTAGTACAAGTACATGAGTGTTTAATCTTGGTCCCATTTATTCCTCAAAATATGAAAATGTACTTTGCAGAGTTAAGCAAAGTCACAAGTAGTACAAGGACATGAGTGTTTAATCTCGGTCTCTTTGCTAGTTTAACTTCTGGCTGCTAACTTCCTTTTATCTCTCTCTTTTGGAAAAATGGTAATGATAACATCTCGTAGGATTGTCTCTAGCAATAACTTAGAGTGCTTTAAAATATCTTTCTAAATGGATTCAGAAATTCTAAATGACAAGTGGATTTTTCTTCTCCTTTCTTACTTTCCTGCTGTGAGTGAAGAGAAGATGAAAGAGGAGCCATAAAGACAATGCTGTGGCTCTCCCACTAAATGAACATTGCTTAATGAATGGCTCTTGATTACTGGTGGGAGTTCCCATCTCCCACCGTTCCTTATATGCAGATACTTTGTGGCCATATTTGATTATATTTCTAGAACTTGCAAGGATTTTTTTATTTCTGAAAGAAGGAAACTACCTTCTTATCAGAAGTCTTGATAATACAGTACAATGATGCTGACACAGAGACACCAAGATGAACCTAACTGAGTGTTATTTGCCTGTTCAACTGGCCATGAGTGGGTATATTCAGTTTTTAGGAAGAAAGCTAAATTAGATATGAATGAAAAGTTAGATGAATACGAATGATTTTAGAAAAATAATAGAAGTTTATGGAATTAGAATCAAAACTAAGGTGATACAAAGGAAAAATATATCTAGGTTAATATGTAAGAAACAAGACCCGAAATAATGGAAATCTAACCTACCAGAAAAATATGTATTAAATGATACAGGATTCTAGGCATTTGTGACACTTTTGTCTCAAATTCTGTGACAGTCTTTATTTTATGGGGTACTAAACTAAAATTAAGATGACTAGAGATTTTGGATTAACTTTTAAGGAGTTTACCTCTGTTTATCTTAAAATCTGTACAGCTTCTGTTCATAGTGGCAAACTTTTAGTTGCCTGTTCTCTTGATATGATGATTAAACTATCTATATTCCAGGTATTTTGTTTTTTTTTCAGACAGAGTCTCACTCTGTTGTCCGGACTAGAGTGCCATGGCGTCAGCATAGCTCACAGCAAACTCAAACTCCTGGGCTCAAGCAATCCGTCTGCCTCAGCCTCCCGAGTAGCTGGACTACAGGCATGCGCCACCATGCCTGGCTAATTTTTTTAATATATTTTTAGTTGTCCAGCTAATTTCTTTCTATTTTTAGTAGAGATGGGGTCTTGCTCTTGCTCAGGCTAGTTTCGAACTCCTGACCTTGAAAGATCTGCCCGTCTCGGCCTCCCAGAGTCCTAGGATTACAGGCGTGATCTATATTCCAGGTTTTTAGAAGCATTAGCCATCGTGCACAATGATACCATATAGTGTCAGCCTCATGGATTAAATTATTAAAATATAGGCAATGAAAACTGGCTACTGTTGTGGCCAAATCAAGATGGTACCCTGACTTCCAGATGTGCTAGTGAACAATGTGGCAGGACTGAGAGTAACAACAAATCCAGTGCTGTGCTCAGAGCACATGAGAATGTGATAAAATGCCTTTCTTGGGGCTACATATGGCTTGTATTATTATATCTCTTGAGCAAAAGGAGCTGAGACTAGTAAGAGTGGCAAGTCTGGATCTCTCTTGCTGTCAGAGATGAGAACATGAAAATAAGCCAGCTCCTGGCTAAACTTAAATTTCCACAAGATGGAACCACATATGCTTACTGGAAGTTTTGAACAAACATTGAAAGTGTGGGCTTGTAGTTGATTGATTTGCACTTGGCCCCTCCTTTTTTTTATCTTCTGGATGTTCCCCTATGAGAGCAAGTTTACCCCCTTTGAACTTATGCTTAAATGTATGTATATTCCCTCTCCATATATATATTTGAAAGAAGATGCGGGGAGTATTTGTAAGATTCTATATGTCATTATTACTTCTCATCCTGTTTGAGAACTGGTCAAATGTGACAATTTTTATGTGTTTCTCCATCAGCAAAGTGAATAGTTTAAGTATCTTATAATAAAATATATAATAATATAATATATAATATACATATAATATAATAATATAATAAAATAATATCTTATAATAAAACTCAAATAATTTAATAAAAGACCACTTTAACATTACAGTACAGGATATTTAATTCCATGAAAACTAAGACTTGATAGTTTGAGGTTGCCAGGAAGAAAATTCTCATGATTTCTAGTCATCTGGTATGATTATAGAAAAAAATAATGAGCATTTTTCTGTTCTAAAAAATTGAATATGGGCATACACTGTCAATTTTGTTTATAAAATGCCTCCGTGATGGGGAATTGAAAGATGCGTTATATTAAGGAATTGGCTACAGGCTGCTCCCTCATTCATCACGCATCTTCCCTCTGCCTGATCTGTACCAGGGCTCTCTAAAGAACAGGCTGAGCTGATTGCTTTTGTGACACTCCCCCCTTCATTTTTCTTTTTGTGTGCTGGAGATGACATTCATTTCATTTTTTTCCACAGAAAAACATCAAGCCATATTTATGCACTTTTATTTCTGTTACAGTTAATAACTAAGGGCTTGAAGTAAATAAATTATTTGTCATGAAATATGAGATAACCTTTTATAATTACCACAGTATTTGAAGAGCTACATGTTGGTGACGACAGGTAGTTATGCACATAAGGCACTTAGGTGCACAGATCAAATTTCCAGGAAGTCATACATACATATATATATATATATTATTATTTTTTTTTTTTGAGACAGAGTCTTGCTCTGTTGCTTGGGCTAGAGTGCCATGGCATCAGCATAGCTCATAGCAACCTCAGACTCCTGGGCTCAAGCGATCCTCCTGCCTCAGCCTTCTGAGTAGCTGGGACTACAGGCGTGTGCCACCATGCCCGGCTAATTTTTTCTCTCTATATTTCTAGTTGTCCAGCTAATTTCTTTCTATTTTTTTAGTAGAGACGGCATCTCGCTCTTGCTCAGGCAGGTCTCAAATTCCTGAGCTCAAACGATCCGCCCGCCTCGGCATCCCAGAGTGCTAAGATTATAGGTGTGAGCCACCGTGCCCAGCCAGGAAGTCATATTTTTTTTCTGAAACATTCTATCACTGTATTATACTTTTAAAACACAGGCTACAGTTGAGATTATAACTTACATTTTAATGATGCAAACAGTGACACGTGTCTCCCCTCCTCCCTTCATTTAGGTCCTAACTTCTTCACTATAATCCGGATCAATCTGTGCCTACACAGTGTTATTAGCTAACCAGGATAGCCTCTGTTTACAGAGAGTCTTTCAGTTAGTGAAAGAATCGATAAACATGTAATTATTGATTTTGCACACAGTACCTAGCATGCGAATGGTACAGTTGGGGATACAAAAGAAATTGAAGGCCTGGTTTTTCCTAAAGGAATGTAAGATTAATCTTGCTGAGGGACAAGATTAAGATTATGAAATTGATGCTATTCTCACGTTTTTGATTTATGAAAATGGTGCTTTCATATGATTCAAAGTAGTGATTGTGAATGGCAAGACAGTACAGAATGAGTTATCAAATCATGGGATATAAACTGCAAGTATTACGCACGCTTTGTGTAGGTAGAATATAAGGAGATCTAAATTTGTCAGAGAATGTTGCCTGCATGGGTGGATATTGGGAGAGGTGAGGAGGACTAGGGCAGACATTCTGAGCAAGAGGAAGCTGTGAGGGTGGAGTGAATGGGGGTGATGGATCTCAGGCGAAATGAACTGGCTGTTTAAGGCAGCAGGACGGGGCATGAGCTGGGCCTGGCCTTGGGGAGAACAGAAGTGGAAATACTCACTGTAGTGCTACAATTGTGGCACTATTTGTAGAGGATTGGTCAAAATGCAAGGGAAAGGATGAAAAACACATATTCCCTGACTATTCTAGCTTGATGAGGTTTCTACTTTCTGAATTCCATCTTTTGTATCACTTATCTTTGCATTCAATTCTATTTATGTTCCAGATATATGTTAGATGTTGTGGTAAATGTTGTGTGTGCCAGACATGGTTTCTGACCTCTGGTTAAGTATTGTTAGTCAACAGAACTCTCTCTCTTCCCCTCTTTTTCTCTCTTTCTTCCTAGCTTGCCATTAAAGAAAACTTTAAGTATATATGTTTTGCCTCCCTAAATCGATTGTAAGTTTTACTGCATCAGGGACCACAGATTTTTGAACTCATTCTTTCAAAAACTGTTGAGTGTTTATATGTGACCACCACTATGGATATAAAAAAGAAAAGCAGTGGTTCTTGATCTCAAAAAGATCCAGACAAACAGCTTTAATAAAATATGATAATTGTTACCGATGAACTGCAGTGAGATTAATTCTTAACATTCATCTGGAAGTGTTAAAGACTTTAAAGAAGAATAATTTCTTGAGTTGAGGCTTAAAAGGTAGAATTTTGATTGTGATGAAAACAATTAATAAATAAAAAAAAAGGTAGAATTGTTTTGGAGGCATCAAAATGAAGGATACACTGATTAGGCAAAATGTGTTTGGACTTGTATGTTAGAACAATCTGCTATAGCAAAGTGGGGGATGGAGGGGAAATGGAGCAGGGAGACTGGAAAAGAAGCTATTGCTGTTGCACTGGTTTGTGATTGATAAGCTAAGAGTGATGAGGATAGAAAGAAGAATGAAAACCAAAAAGTAACTGGGAGCTAAAATGGACAGAGCTCAGTGTTTAATAGGATGTGGGGGATAAAATGGAGAGAGGACAGGGATCTCATCTGCCTTGCTCATAATCGCTTTTCCAGCACCTAGAGGAAGGCCTCATCTAGGTGCCCAATAAATATTTGTCAAAATGAATGAAAGAGAGAAATCCATATGACTCCTGGTTTCTGGCTGAAGTAGAATGTTTATGCCAGTTGCTAACAGAAGGGACCCAGGAGGAGCAGTAACGCATTCATCTGTGGGCCACTGTGGGCCATTCAGGTGGTTTCTAGAAGAGTCCGACTGTAAGGCATACATTATAAGGGAGTGGAGGGTAGGAGAGGAAGAGAAGATAATTCAGGAAATGCCAAATGTGATTGCAGAAGCATAGGAAGAAGATTAGGTTAGGTAAAAAAATCACAAGTCAAGAGGAATATTTTTAAGCTGAAATGTTTGAAGGGTAATTTTTTCTGAGAGTACAATGATAATGAAATTTGGCAAAATCAAGCATTCTGCTTTGGAAGTTTCAGAAAAGAGTATCATCAGTATTGGTCTCTTACCTTTTTATATGGTCATATCAGAAATTAGAGGTTGGCTTACATTTAAAGTTATTATATAAACTCCGTAGCTTGTGCCTCTCTAATCTGAGGAAAATAACGGCAGATACGGTATAGCGATTTTCATAAGAACAACTAATATGCAGGTCAGAGATCAATGTTATTAAACAATAACACCTAAATGTGGAGATACCTCTGTTACAAACACTGACCTGGATCATTTCTTGTATAGAATAGATAATTGTATATTATCTGGTTAATAATCATAGTATGTTTTAAAAGAATGTTTTATTTTTTAAATTTTTTTACCTTAATAAATCCTTCATTGGAATGTATTTCTTTAATTTATAGCTTTATGCTATATAAATTGACGGACCATCCCTATTTATGATATTATGTGCAATAATTACATACCTTAATCCATTCCTATATGTAGTCTAACTTAGCTGGCCCCCGAGGTTTTCAGTAGTTGCCCTTAAATACTTGTTGTATAAAAACACCTAAGGTGATTGAAAAAATTCTATTTTTTGATTCAAGAAGGCCTGGGAACTAGTGTTTTAACAAGCACCTTCCTGCGATTGTAATATATGTGTGAAGAGTTACTACTTGGAGAAACTCTGTATTCAATGTATACAATGTATACATGTATCAAAACATCACATTGTACCCTATAAATACCACGTGTCAATTAAAAAACAAGCTCTCTAGTGCCACTTGTATTTTTTTAAGCTGGTGTTCTTGCTCCCTCAGGTGGTCAAATGTGGAATTGCATGCTTTGGATTTCAATTTTCAGAAATCAGAAAATGGAAGTTTACAGCTTAACCATCTGTTATCTAGGCTTTAACCATGCTATAAAGCTACAAATGCAAGTGTATAATTAGCATTAATCCCCTTGTATACAAAGCGTATGACTAGAAAATGTCACATGTAAGATTCCACAATTTAGAAATGCTGTGGCCAAAATACTGCTTCAAAATATTGGTTTAGGCCAGGCGCGGATGCTCACGCCAGTAATCCTAGCACTCTGGGAAGCTGAGGTGGGCGGATTGCTCAAGGTCAGGAGTTCAAGACCAGCCTGAGTGAGACCCCGTCTCTAATATAAAAATAGAAAGAAATTAATTGGCCAACTAATATATATATAAAAAATTAGCCGAGCTACTCGGGAGGCTGAGGCAGTAGGATCGCTTGAGCCAGGAGTTTGAGGTTGCTGAGAGCTAGGTTGACACCACAGCACTCACTCTAGCCTGGGCAACAAAGCGAGACTCTGTCTCAAAAAAAAAAAATATTGCTTTAGTGTGTGTGTGTGTGTGTGTGTGTGTGTTTTGAGAATTTTGAAGGAGTCTTTGATAGAAGAGTACTGAAAAGTTGTTGGTGGCAGCATTTTCATGGGTCAAGTGTTTATCCTTTGCTTGGGTTCTACCTCTATGTATCTTTCAGAATTTATTAATAGGTCTGTTGTAAAACAAGACAGACCCATGGTCTGCAATACGTATTTGAATTTTTCATTGCCAGTTTTTAAAACTGTTTTTGGTGAATGAGAAGGATATAAATGATAAATATATGATGGAAGGATGTATGGAGTAAAGAGTTAGGGGTAGTAATTCCTTTTTTGCCCCTTCTTCCCTCCCTGCCTTCCACCAATCATTCAACATATATTTATTAAAACTACCTGAGAGAGGCTCTGTGGGTGAAATAGTGATAACTCACCATTTACATAAATGAGAAGAGAAATTTAGGACTTCATAGCCAACCAAGCCCTTAACAAAGGCTTTGTGTTTTAAGTGCAGGGCAGGCTGTTAGTGCTCAAAGAGGGGGAACCATTGGGGAAATTCTCTTAGAGGACATAGCATGTAAACTGGGAATTCCTAAGAATAACCACCATTTAAGAATCTTTGTGAAACTGTGTTGCTGACTTATATACCGTACATTTATTTTTTTCTTATTTTGGTTCTTTTATTTATTTGTTCAATACTGATTATGGTCAGGCACTGTGCTAAGTGTGGGTATATAAAGTTGACTGGGGCTGACTTGGTCTCTTTCTATATAAAGCGCTCATTCTACTAGACAAGAAACATCTATATAAAAATAAATAAAAGCGTTATAAGTTGCAGTAAGGGCAATGAAGGGAATAAATAAGAAGCTGAAGTAGAGAAAAACTTGAATGGAGGGGGATAATATCGACTTTTGCGAAGGTGGCTCTAGAAGGCTTCCCCGAGGAAGTACACACTACCCTGTTTATTGAGTCCAGGGCTATTCTAAGTGCTTTCCAGGTATCAACTCTGTGGATCCTCACGACTCTGTTAGGGAACGTATTGCTATTATACCCAGTTGACAGGTCATGAAACTGAGGCACAGAGACATTAAATTACTTGGCATACAATTTGTAAGTGATGGAGACTGGATTCAAGTCTACACTTCCAAGCTCTAGAGCCTGCTCTCTTGATCACTCTCATGGCCATTTCCTAATGAGGCTGAGGGAAGAGCTTGCATGAAGGCTCTGAAGCAGGAAAGCGCCCGATAGTTAAGGCATTGGGAGAAGACCTATAGGAGAGGAGCACAGACTTGGTGAGAGTGGCCTGGTTGTGTTCAGGGATAGAGATCAGCGTCTGATCCTGAAGGCCCTTGAGAATATGGTAAGGAGATTTGGATTGCATTGTAAGTGCAGTGAAAAGCCACAGATGGGTTTTAAACAAGGCTCAGCATGATCTGATAAACATTTTTGAGAAGCTCTTACTACAATGTGGAGAATGGATTACAGGCAGGAAAGTCAGTAGGGAGATAAATTAGGAGGAGGCCATGAGATTTTGACACAGAGATTGGGAACAGATTCAAACAAATTTGGGGGGTATAATGAATAGCGCTTCACATGATAAAGTGCTTCCCATCCTAACAGAGGTGGTGGGTGGTGGAAGGCTGACACTTGGCACATAGGCTCCTTTCAGACATGTGTTAATACAGAAAATAATGTTTGGTATTAACAGATAGTCACTGAGAGAGTTGAAAAAAATAGAGTATGTTATTTACCCTAGCACAATAGAGTTATTGATGGTTGAGAGAAAGATCTTTTCCTAATATCTTGATTTCGTAGATGAAAACACTGAATTCAGAGAGAGTAAGTGATTAATTGCTTAACCGTTAGTTGCAGACTTAAAAGTAAAACACATGTGATTTTCCTTGACCTAATACATGCATAACCAGTTTCTACTTAAGAGAGATAAATTTAACCTGTAAGTTGACTTCTCATCAGTTCTAGGGCACTGGAGTACTTTGCTACAGAATGAGTCCTTTCTTATTTCTTGCTTCTTTAACTTGGAATGTTTTCTCTGAGGGCAAAAACCATTTCCATTTCACAACACATTGTAAAATGATGTTTTTTTTTTCCTGAGAATTTCCCTTTTCTCCTTACATATAGAAACCGAAGAAACAGAGAAAAGGACAAGTCAATAAGCTTACTTCCCTTTCTCTGTCCTCATGTTTGCCTGCATGAATTCTTGCTCTTATAAGCCCTGATTATTATTAATTAATTATTAATTATTATTAATATAAGCCCTGATATGAAGCAGGCCTTTAGAAAGGGTCAGGGAACTGCTGAATACTTTGGACTACACAGAACATGCAGGAAACAGGAAGAGGCTCCATCTAGGCAAATACCTTCTTTAACCACAGCCAATTAGATTGTCCCTAAGGAATCTTTAAAGTATTCTTTTTTTTTTTGAGACAGAGTTTTGCTGTGTCACCCAGGCTAGAGTACCATGGTATCAGGCTAGCTCACAGCAACCTCAAACTCCTGGGCTCAAGCCATCCTCCTGCCTCAGCCTCCCGAGTAGCTGGGACTACAAGTGTGCATCACCACGCCTGGCTAATTTTTTCTATTTTTAGTAGAGACTGGGTCTCAATCTTGCTCAGACTGTTCTCAAACTGACCTCAAGTGATTCTCCTGCCTCAGCATCCAGAGTGCTAGGATTACAGGTGTGAAACCCTGTGCCCCACATCTCTAACATATTCTTAAAGGATCTAGACAAGAGTCCTAGAAGGTTCAATTAATCTTACCATGGCCTTTCTGTCCAGTAAAAAATATCAAGTTATTCTGCAGTGCTGAATGGTTGTTTGCCAGCTGAAACTTCAAGTGGAATTCATAATCAAAGCTGATGTCTGGGATCCGTGAATAAGCCAAGAATGAAGTGTATCCAAAGGCATCTGTACCACTGAACCTGGGCTGAGTAATATTAATAGCTGTGGAAAAAACCAAAACAAACAGTTAAAATAAACCTGTACATGTACTCGTGAAAGGAGGGTTATGTTTTGCTGATATATCTGGCCAAGTAATCTGTTTACTACCACATTAATTACACGTTAGTGCCCTTCAGCACTGAGCAACTAAGTGACTCAATAGGGAATTTCAAAACCAGAACAATGGAATTGCAGTGTATTGAGATCCTATATATAACCCTTTTGATCACATTTCCTTTCTATATAATGAAGGATTTGCTTTAAAAGCAAAGCCCTATATTTTTAAGTTTAATTTTAGAAACAGAAAAGATCACTGGCAAAGTATTTGCTCAGGTGCCTTGTAAACATGATTTGGCACCCAAACACTGAATACAACTTAGAGAAGAACTTCACAGCGTGGAACAAACCGTGCTTTTCAAATCCTGTACCTTTATATGAGCCAAAGCCACAGGTCAGGGTTAGGAAAGTCAAGCAATGGAAAAGAAATTGGTCAGTTTCCATCGTCATATTGTGAGTGACCAGAACTTTTCTTTAAAGTAAAAATAATTGCCTAAAAGAACTGTTCTTCCTTAATTTGGGGGGATGCTTGTTAGATAATAAAAGCACAGGTTTTAATAGGTCTGAAAGTGTAGGGAGATTGAGTAAAAACAGAAAATGGTAAAACAGAAGCTTCAGGGCCAGTGTGGACAAGAGAGAATTTACATAAGTGGTGCTATTAGCCATCTAGTCTTGCTTTTCATCCTGCCTCTAATTTTCTCATTTCCAACTCTTCTCTTTCATTGTTTTTTGTCCTTTGTAAGTAGTACCAACTGGTTTTTATTTTCCTATCTCAAGAGGACAATAAGAAACAGAAGGCGGATTTTGATCCCCATTCCTGTCTCTTATGAACAATGTCCCCAGATTAAAGGATGTTCCTAATTGGGGACAGCTTCATAAAGGGAAGAAGAGCTTGCCTTGATTGTCTTATGTTGCTTCTTTCTTCTCAAGAGATGTTGGATCTCCTGGGAAGTTGTAAAACTAGAATAGCCTCACTCTGGTACCTAATGCTTAAAACAAAAGAGCTTGTTATGTCTTGTTATAATTATTTATATAGAAAATAACTGTGCTGTCCTGGGAAAAGTGATTCAGAGGCTTTTATTTCTGTTTTTTTATATGATTATTAAACTACAGAATTTTTGTGAAATAAGCTGAATTTTTTGTTTCGATA
Organism: Mirza zaza; assembly: GCA_008750895.1. NCBI lineage: Eukaryota > Metazoa > Chordata > Mammalia > Primates > Cheirogaleidae > Mirza > Mirza zaza. The sequence goes on along the minus strand of VSMD01049670.1, from coordinate 192,764 downwards.
TTTTTTAAAGATCTTATCAGTTTATTCCCTGGGATATGTGGCATAGGTAAGTATAATTTTCTCAAAACTCACCAGAAGTTGAAGTAGGGATTTTGAGACATATTGCTCCTTATATGACACAATCAAGTCCTGGGGGCATGGGATCCAGCCTACAAGCCTGTCTGTCCCCTGCTCCCCCAAGTTCAATCCTGGACCACTGACCTCTGCTGTGGTGTGGAATAAGGAGTCACCTGGGAGCTCCAGGACCCCACCCACAACCTGGGGCATCTGAGTGCTTTTCTTTATCAACTAGAGCTGGTAATAGATACCAAAAAACACCACTACAGCTGGCTCTTTCTGGCAAGCCCACTACTGACAGGGAGGACAACTAATACAGCCCTTTACAGCATCACCTGATTCAATCATATAGGATGTGTCTGGATCTTACCTACAAGCACCAGCTATGGTCCCAGAGATTAAATCAGACATCCCAATATAATTCACACTGTCAAGAAGACCTTAGGGCTGAAGAAAGAGAAAGGATTTCAAAGACCTCTATCTTCCTTTGTCAACAAGAGACAGGGAATCTGCCCACACACAGTACACCACTGCTATAGTCTATAAATAACTTACAATTGTGAAAACCATCACATAAAGGATATCTATAACTAAGGTATCCATTCTGAACCTAGACCCCCACCAAAGTACCCACAAGCAAAGCCAAAGGTCCTTACCCAATATATGCTATAGACACACCCTTAAGAATGAGGGAGAAAAAAGAGCTCCACCCAAACAAAAGAAACTACAAAAACAAAAAGTGACAGCTTCTCCAGATGAGAAGGAATCAATGCAAGAACTCTGGAAGTATGAAAAATCAGAATGAAAGGACACCTCAAAGGAGCACACCAGTTTTCCAGCAATGGATTCCAACCAAAATGAAAATACTGAAATGACAGATAAAGAAGTCCAAATATGGATTGTAAGAAAACTCAATGAAATCCTGGAGTAAATGGAAAAACAAATCAAAGAAACCAGAAAAAACAATTCAGGAAATGAATGAAAAATTTACTAAAGAGATAGCTATATTAAAAAAAAAAACCAAATAGAACTTCTAGAAATGAAAAATTTATTTAGGGAAATAGAATACACATTGGAAAGTTTTAAGACTAGACTAGACCAAGCAGAAGAAAGAATTTAATAGTTTTAAGACAACTCTTTTGAATTGACCCAGTCAATAAAAAATAAAGAACAAAGAATCAAGAGGAATGAATACAGTCACAAGAAACATGGGATTATGTAAAATGGCCCAATATAATAATAATAGGCATTCCTGATGGTGAAGAAGAAAAACCACAAGGCCTGGAAACCGTATTTGTGGGAATAATCGTGGAAAACTTCCCTGGTCTTTCTAGGGACTTAGACGTCAAGATATAAGAAGCTCAACAAACACCTAGGAGATTCATTGCAAAAAGGGAATCACCAAGTCACATAGTCATCAGGCTGGCCAAAGTCAACATGAAGGAGGAACTACTATGAGCTATGAGGTGAAAACATCAAGTAACTTATAATAAAACAAAAAACAAAACAACAAAAAAACAAAACCCATCAGACTAACAGCAGACTTCTCAAGAGAAAACATTACAAGCCAGAAAGGAATGGGGTCCTATCTTTAGTTTCCTAGAACAGAATAACTGGCAGCCAAAAATTTTGTATTCTGTAGAACTAAGTTTCCTAAATGAAGGAGAAATAATGTTTTTCCCAGACAAGCAAACATGGAGGGAATTTGTCACTACTACACCTACCCTATAAGAAATGCTCAAAAGTGTATTATACATGTGCAGCACAATAGATATCAACCAGTGTAAAAATACTCAAAAGTTATAGCTCACAGTTCTTATAAAACAATAGTACAAGAGGGAAAACAAAACAATAAGCTATCATTCACCATGTTGAACAGAACAACATCCCACATATCAATACTAACACTCAGTGTGAATGGTCTGAATGCCACTTTGAAAAGACAGAGATGGGCTGAATGAATGAAAAAACACAACCTAAGTATTTGCTGTCTCCAAGAAATATAACTAAACCAAAAGGACTGACACAGACTCAAAGTAATGGGATGTAAAAAAGTATTCCATGCAAATGGAAAGCAAATGAGAGCAGATGTTGCCATCATCCTCATATCACATAAAATAGACTTTAAATCAACAATGGTAAACAAGAGACAAAGATGGTCATTACATAATGGTAAAGGGAGCTATTCATCAAGAAGAATAACAATCCTAAATATATATGCACCTAATAGTGGAACTCCCAGTTTCATAAAGCAAATTCTTCTAGATCTAAGCAAAGAAATTAATAGTAGCATCTTAATAGTCAGGGACTTCAACACTTCACTGACAGAATAGGATAGATCACTGAAGCAGAAAATGAATAAAGAAATACTGGACTTAAACAAGACTGTAGAGTAAATGGATCTAATAGACACAGAACATTCTACCCTAAAACAACTGAATATACATTTTTATTATCAGCATATGAGACATTTTCCAAGACTCATCATATGTTAGGCCACAAAACAAGTCTCAGCAAATTCAAAAAAATCAAAATCATACCATGTATCTTCTCAGACCACAGTGGAATACAACTAGAAATGAATTCCAAGAGAAACAGTCAAATCCACACAAAGTCATGTCCTCATCCACATTGTCTTTATCAAACTGGATTAGGCAGGAGAACATGGAGGGACCAAAATTAGGAGAAAGAAGGCATTCAACCTTACAAATCATTCTTTCCAAGACTTTAATGTAAGCCCTTTACCATCTTTAACCAGATAACATTTGGCTAATTTGGTTACTCTGTTGCACAAATTGCCAGATTAGACTTCTTGGACCATCGGTCATCATCAAATTAGGAGATTGAATAGTTTATGATGGGAACATTTTGGGGCTATTAAATGTATTTTTTTTGGTAATCTCTAGTTGCCTCATGGCTCTTATAAAGCACAAACTCATGAGTTTCTTTCAGTTTCTTTTTAAAGTTACAGGAATGAATTGAGAACATGAGGAAGGGAATAGGATGCTAAAATTTAAACTAAAAATTTAGTATGTGGAAGAAGAGCAAAATCAATAACAACAGTCTGGGAACATTTTAGTCCTACTCAGAAAATATCTTGACATCTTCCATGGCCATTAAAACTTCTAAGAAACTTGAGTAAAGGGAGAGTGTCTTAACATTTTCCTTAATATTACATTGCATTACAGGCTTAATGTATAATCTGTTTAGAGCATGTTATATTATGCTTACAAAAAACATTTTTAGCAAAACTTGCCACAAAAAGAGTAGGAACTTCTGTTTTCTAGAAATTTACTAAGGCAAATTTTTCTCATTTCCCAATAAGGGCAGAAAAATGAGCATTATTATTTTAAATATAACTGTATTTTTTCCTTTAAAAAAATTCTGCAGTCCTTCTCTTAATCTGAATTACTAAAGTTTTATGTGCAGAAGTGACCAAGATGAGCTATTGGGATGTGGGAAGAAGACATAAAAATAGCTTAGATGTCAGAACATCTTCCCCTCAACTCTGCAATGGGTGATGCCTTCTAAACCCCACTGGCTGGGTGTAAGACACATCACAGTGATGGAGGGGAGGCAGGTGGAGCCAGCCAGCTCAGGCTTGATTTTGAATTTCCTCACTTCCTATGTAAACTTGGGCAAGTTATTTAACTTCTCTGTTTTGATTTCTTCACCTGTAAAATGAGGAAGTAAGAGTACCCAACATTTTGTGAATAATGAGAAAAGTCCATTGTTGAAGGAAACACAGAGCTAACCACAAATCTCAAGTGGGCAAACCTCTTGCACCAGCACTGCAATCCTACTACATTTTCCCAGTCAAGTTGCTTCCCCAGTCTCAAAGACTACTATTTAATACTTCCCCCTTTCTCCTTAAATGTCTAATATTCGTTGTCTCTCTCTCAATGAATGATCTTGCATATTCTTTCACTGAGAAAAATAAACCTTCTCAACAGAGAACTACCCTATGTTTTCACCATCATCTTTCCACCCTCAAATCTTTCATTTTGATCCATATGCTCTGCCTTCCTTCTGGTTACAAGACTGACTTTGCCTGGATATTGGATCCACTCCTTCTCATCTGCTCAAAGGCATCACTTCAAGAATTCTGTTCTACCTCCCAGGAGACATCAAATTATTCTTCTCTACTTGAGTATTCCCTTTCATTTCACATATGCTAGAATATCTCTATCTCAAATAAAAATCTTCCCTCTACTCCACATACCCCTCTAGCTACTACCTGTGTCTCTGCTCACCATAATAGCAATATCCTTCTAAGGAGTTCCTATATTGACTTTTTCAAATTTTCTTCACTCGTTCACTCTTGATTTTATTCCAATCAAGTTATCTGTCTTTTCTTTGAAACTTTACCAGTGACCACCATCTTTCTAAATCTAATATCAATTCTGTTTTCATCTTATTCAATGTCTCAAAAGCAACTGACATGGTTGATTATTTCTTTTCTCTTGAAATGTTTTCTTCACTTGGTCTCCAAGACACTACACTCTCCTGGTGTGCTTCCCACATTAATAAGTGTTCCTCCTCATACTTCTTTTCTTCCAGTTATCTCCATTGACCAATACTCTGTATTTGATCACAAGTACCATCTACAGGTGGATGACTTCTGAATAATAGTCTCTATGTCTGATTTCTTTCTGGAGCTCCAGAGCTCCAAATTCATATATCCAACTACCTACTAGTTATTGGGCATACATTTGTATGTCTGCTAAGAATCTTAAACTGAACATACATAAAACAGAACTCTTTATTCCCATATGTATAATCTCTCCCAATCCAGTCCCTTCCCGTTCTTTCCAATCAAATCTCTTCCCCAGTCTTCCCTCTCTGATGCTCAGAATAAAAAGTAGGCATCATTCTTCAATTGTGTTTTTCTCTGCTACCTCAACCAGTTGACTCTCAAATCCTGCTAATTTCATCTTCAAAGTATATCCCAAGTCCCACTACTTTTCACCATCTGTTAATACCACTAGAGATTGATGCACTTTTCTTTCTAGCCTGGACTACTATATTTGCTTCTTAACTGGTTTCCCTGCTGCCACCTTTATCTCCTTACAGTCTCTTTTCCATATTCTAGCCAGAGAGGTCTTTTTTTTTTTTTTTTTTTTTTTGAGACAGAGTCTTACTTTGGTGCCCAGGCTAGAGTGAGTGCCGTGGTGTCAGCCTAGCTCACAGCAACCTCAATCTCCTGGGCTCAAGTGATCCTACTGCCTCAGCCTCCCGAGTAGCTGGGACTACAGGCATGCGCCACCATGCTCGGCTAATTTTTTTTTTTTCTATATATTTTTAGTTGGTCAATTAATTTCCTTCTATTTTTTTTAGTAGAGACGGGGTCTCGCTCAGGCTGGTTTTGAACTCCCGACCTTGAGCAATCCACCCGCCTCGGCCTCCCAGAGTGCTAGGATTACAGGTTTGAGCCACCGCGCCCAGCCCAGAGAGGTCTTTTAAATACAAATTGCATATTAAAAGTCATCCTTGAAGATTGAAATAACATAAAAACTCCTTACCATAGTCTGAAGCCCCTACTATTAAAATTTGTTTTATATTCATTTCTTCTTGTTCATTCGCTTCAACCATGCAAACTTCTTTGTGTTTCTCAAACCTAACATGCTCTGGGTTGAGGCTTCTACGCTTGTGGTTTCCAACACCTGAAACATATTCTCCCCAAAAGGTATGGTCTGTTTCCTCACTTACTTCAAGACTCTGCTTAAGAACCCTTCAGAGGGTTCTTCCCTGACTACCCTGTTAAACTATTAAATATTAATCTCCTCTTATCTCTGTCACTCTCTAGTTCCTTAACCTGCTTACTTTACCATGGCCTAATTTCATTATATGGTATTTATTTGTTTACTTTTTATTGTATTTCTCCCCAGTTAGATTGCGAATCCCACTAGGGTTTGCCTGTCCTTCACAAAGCCCAGGATGGGCAACAGTGTCTGGTTCAATTGGGCATGAGATACATATTTATCCAATGGTTGAGTGGATACATGTAAAAAGTTTAACATAGTATTTAGAACATAGTGACATACACATACACATGTTATATATCTTTGCTGTTATTTTTTATCTAGTATTTTAACTATTTTGTTCTTAAGTGACTAACTGAACTATTCTGTACTTATGTGATTATTCTATTCTTATGTGACTAATTGGAGCTATTGGATAAAGTTGAGAAATAGAGTTTCTACACCATCACCAATGCTAATCATTGTTTGTTTAAATTTGTTTCTTACATTTTCTAGTCATTTGTCTCTAAAGAATATGAATGTAACTGTATTTTTCAATGATATTAGAATTTTTAATTTTCTAGTGTGGGCAAAAATTAAAATAACATATAACATACTGATACTGCAAATCAAAGCATAGGAACCCCAAACTTGATGAACTCATTGTTTTTCATAATTAAGTTGTGTAAATATAACTATAATTTCATATGTTTTATATTATAAATATTACTTTCTGTTTAATATTTGACAATACTGTATTGTTTAAGTTGAAAGCTAAAAATGCTAAATATGTTTCTTGGGGCAATTGATAGTTTCTTACAGAAATTTTTGCTGTTATGTGACAAAATATCTGTATGATACCATTATGGTTTTGTTTAAAATTTTACAATATGGACTTGAAAAAATGTCCTAAGTTTATCAAAAAATACTTGAAAATATTAAGTGTCTTCAAGATAGATTATCTTGTCTAAATATATCTTTTTGAAATAAAGTTCATTGCTCTATTTTTTATGCAGACACAAAAGACAGAGGAACTGTGCTCGGTTTTTACTTGGATTCTGTTTTCTATATAAACTGCTGTATATAACCTCAGCAGAGTGGACACCAGGGAGCACTGAGCTAGTGAAAATCCAATTCAGTTTTTCTTCCACTATGATGTATTTTAATGAAGCAAGCAGATGGTAGATAGATTTTCCCCTGGAAACTGCTGATTTTGAAAGACTCCGGAATGCCAGTTTTCCAAGCATGGTTGTCAGCAGCATATTGTATCTCAAAATATACATTTAATTTTGCCAAGAAAATTAACCTACTCTTAGGCAGATGGATAAATTTGTAAAAATAAAACACCACTGGTTGCTTTTCCAGCTTTCTTTGTAGCTTTGAGTATAAAATTCTTTCCTTTCTCTTTGTTCTTAACTTCTTCTTAGTAATGTAGCAATAACTTTAGCTCAATATCCTGCTGAAATGCAATTAGTTTATAAAACCATGTACCTGATCATTGTCATTGTTGTTTTTGTTTCTGTTGTTGGAAAAGCTCCTTGTAGAGAGCTTGTTCAGCATTATCATTTATAATTTAAAAAGTGGCAACCTATAAATTTTATTTTCATTCAAAGGAAATAGAAATAAGTATTTCTGTGATATTCCTAAGTTATAGGTCATGGTAGCCCATATAGAAAACATACACTTACCTTCTCCTTCCGAACCAAGACAAAGATACCCAACACATGAATAAAAGGAAACTCTTTATACAAATGGATATATAATATTTAATTCACCCACAGGTATAAAAACATAAAATAAATATGATTGGTTGGTTACCAATTCCTGCTCAAACTAAATTATTAAAGCTTTCTATATAGATATTTAAATTCTTATCACTTTCACTTCTCTATCTATTTGTCAGGGAAAAACTAAGAAAAAATAGAATTTTACATTGGGAAAAAAAACTGATGACAATACAGAGCATCATCATTCCCACCAGCTAAAGAAACGTTAAATGACCAGAATCCGAAGCTGCACATTCTTTTTAGGTGCATAATTCTTAGAAATTAGTGCCATCTTCTGGATTTTCACAGGAACTGCTTTAAATCTAAATCAGGTTCTGGAAGGATGTTTTATGGTACCACAAAATGTCAAAAAGAAAAAAAAAATCCCTGAAACATATAGGTTCACATCATAATATCTGCATTCCATTATAGTTTATGGCATAAACCTAGAGAATGGTAAAATATTCACATACTTCTGTAATTCACATTATACAAGCTGTTCAGGTTTATACTGGATTGAATCCTCTTGGCTTGCAGTTTATTGTGATGAAATAAATTCTTAGATATTACCCTCATTGAATATTCTGAAACTGATGTGTTTTGAATAATTTTCTCATTCGTAACTCCTAAGTTTCTTCATACCAGTGGATTTTTAGGTAAGCAATTAAGAAACACTGAGGTTGGAGTGGGTCATCATGCAAACTCAGAAGTTTTTTTTTTAGTTTAAGATATCATTTTTAAAGACGTGAATATATAGATATACTTTTATATACTTCAAAGTAATTAAAACATCACTTATATTACGTTCCAGCTGCTAGGTTCCTTATTTAAATTATTTTGTCTCTTATTTTGTCTCACAGAATACCAGTATAACGTTTTTATACCTGTATTCCTATCTTATAGAGAAGAAATTGAGGTTCAGAGAGGTTAAGTCACAGAGCTAAGAAACAGCAGAGTCAGGATTTGAACCCAGGCCCATTTGACTCCAAAGCCTGTGCCCTTTCTAACATGTTATGCTGCTTACCTCACTATGATGGCTGGGATATTCATGACATTGTCTGATTAAAAGCCATTGGTAGGTGTTTTACGTTATTAAAGTTTGTATTTCTCACAAATTGATTTCATACAACTTTATTCTATTTTCTCCCCAAGTCCTGACCATGGACTCATAAAAATTTGTAGGAGTCTTATATCCATTCATCTATATTTAATATAAATGTAAATATATGTTAATTACCTTGCAGTGAGAAGCACTTAATTGGTACTCAATATATACTAGGGATTTTATCAACAGATAGGTTTTAATAGGAGCTTTATTGTTTCCCAAAATGAAGAGAATATGAATGAAAGACTGTGGTTAAAAAGATCAATATGTCTGTGAAGGTTTGTAAGTACTTGAATATTTGGAGAAAGATGCACACATATACATATACAAGTATATATTATAGATAGTTGAGTATAATTTTCATTTCTAGTTTTGGTATTATATAAAAACAGTTTAGGAAAAGCAAAAATCTAAGAAGGATCCAAAGTAATAAGGATGATTTATCAGACAGCAACATGTACTCCAGCTGAGAGAAAGAGAAAAGAAAAATATCTTAAACAGAGATACTACAGGGAAAATGATAATTTTATGATATCTATAGTTTAGATGCTGAAGTGCTGGGAAAAGAGCATACTGCAAAATGTTAACTCATTTTTGGGAACCACAACACATGGTATTTCAAAACCATGTAATAAAGAAAGATTTTATATTAATAAATATATGGCATGAGAAATTGTTCTAAGTAACATTACTAATAAAACAAAGAAAAATCATCTGCCATTATTTGTGAGATTTAAAATTCATATTGGAATTTTTAATTGGAAAAGATCTTTTCATCTAGTAGCCCCAAGACTTTGTGTATTAATAGTGAGCAGGTGCTTAACTCCAACAACAATCAGAAAGTATGATGAAATAAAATATTTTATTTACTATAGCATGAAATACCTAGAATAAAACTGCATCAATTAGGTTCCTTAGTTAGAGGCAATAGAAACCAAGCCTAGCTATTTTTTTTTTTTTTTTAGTAGAGTCTCTGCTCCATGGCCCAGCCAGATTGCAGTGGCGTCATCATAGCTCACTGCAGCCTCAAACTCCTGGGTTCAAGCGATCCTCCTGCCTCAGGCTCCTGAGTAGTTGGGACTACAGGCATGTGCCACCACATCAGATAATTTTTTTCTATTTTTAGTGAGCAGCAGAGACTGGGTCTAGCTCTTGCCTCAGACTTGTCTTGAACTCCTGACCTCCCACCTCGGCCTCCCAGATTGCTAGGAGTACAGGTGTGAGCCACTGCACTGGCCCAACCCTGGCTATTTTAAGCTGGAAAATAATTTATGGGCAGGAGATAGACTACCTCATAGAATTAATGGGAAAGGCTGGAGAACCAGCAGGGAAAATAGGCAAAACCAAAGGAACATAGGCCGCCCAAACATAGTCAAGTTCACTAGCCAAGTTCACACTGTGTGAACAACTTTGTCAGCATGCAGCCCCTGGTATTGCTATGACTGGGGCCAACTGTGTGACCACCTCATCAACAAATAATTTTTAGATATCACTCTGTATTTTGATCACATCTTTAGGGTACAAATCCTGGGGAGAGTATCTCACTGGACTACCCTAGGCTATATGTATGCATACAAATAGGAAGGAAATTCAGGTACTGTATAGCCAGAAAACAAACCCAAAACAAAACATAAAACACGATAGATGTCTCCTGAAGACCTTTGGTTGCCATGTGTCAATATGCATGATTCTTTTTTTTTTAAATTTGTGTAACTTTACAGGGTACAAATGCAGTTTTTAAAAAATTTCAGAATATGCTGGAAACTCAGACTTGTGGGGGGAGGGGGGAAAGGGCATTTATTGAAACCTTAAAATCTGTACCCCCATAATATGCCGAAATAAAAAAAAAGATGAAAAAAAATTTCAGAATATTATAGAGGTACAACGTTTTGGTTACATGAATTGCTTTTGTACCATTTGAGTCAAAGTTATAAACGTGTCCATCATCCAGATAACGTGCATTGTACCTGTTGGGTGTGAAGTTACCCATTTCCTCCTCTCACCTGCTTGATTACCATTGAATTTTACTACCATATGTGCACATGAGTGTTGATCAATTAGTTCCAATTTGATAGTGAGTACATGTGGTATTTGTTTTTCCATTCTTGTGATACTTCACTTAGAAGGATGGTCTCCAGTTCCATCCAGGCTGTTACAAAGTTCACCATTTTCATTTTATGTCTGAGTAGTACTCCATGGCATGCATATACCACATTTCATTAATTCACTCATGTATTGATGGGCACTTGGGTTATTTCTATATCCTTGAGATTGTGAATTGTTGCTATAAACATTTGAGTGCAATTGTCTTTTTTATAAAATGTCTTTTTTTTCCCTTTGGGTACATACCCAGTAATGGGATTGCTAGATCAAATGGTAGGTCTACTTTTAGTTCTTTGAGATATCTACAGACTATTTTCCATAGATGTTGAACTAGTTTCCAGTGCAATCAATAATGTATGCATATTCCTTTCTCTCTGCATCTGTGCCAGCATCTGTTGTTTTGGGAAATTTTGATAAAAGACATTCTTACTGGAGTTAGGTGATATTTCATTGTGGTTAAGATTTGCATTCCCCTTATGAGTAGAGTGAGCCTTTTTTCATGTGTTTATTGGCCATTAGTCTATCTTCATTAGAAAAGCTTCTGTTCATGTCTTTTGCCCACTTTTTAGTGGAGTTGTGTGATGTTTTCTTGCCGATTCACTTGAGTTCTTTGTAGATTCTCATTATTAGCCCTTTATTGGATGTGTAGCATGCAAATATTTTCTCCCATTCTGTAGGTGTCTATTCTCTCTATTGATTATTTCCTTGGCTTTGTAGAAGCTTTTAAATTTAATCAGGTGCCATAGTTTTGTTGTTGCTGTGATTGCCTTTGGGTTTTTTAAATAAATTCTTTGCATAGGTGGATATCTATAAGAGTTTTTCCAACCTCTTCTTCTAGAATTCTTATGGTTTCATGCCTTAGGTTCAAGTCTGTTATCCATCAAGACTTAATTTTTGTGAGTGGTGAGAGATGTGGATACTGTTTCAGTCTTCTACATGTGGCTATCCAATTTTTCCAGCACCATTTACTGAAAAGGAATTCTTTTCCCCAGTGTATGTTTTTGTCTGCTTTATCTAAGATCAGATGGTAATATGAGGATGGATTTATATCTGGGTTCTCTGTTATGATCCTTTGGTTTATGTCTCTGCTCTTGTGCCAATAATGTGCTGTTTTGGTTACTATAGCCTTGTAGTATATCTTGAAGTCTAAATTGTTGCCTCCTGATTCATTCTTTTGGCTTAAGGTTGCTCTGGCTATTCAGGGTCTTTTCTGGTTCCATATCAAGAGTAGAATTATTTTTTCTAGATCTGCAAAAAATGACATGGGTATTTTAATGGAGATTTCACTGAATCTGTAATCACTTTGGGTAGCATAGACATTTTAACAATGTTGATTCTGCCAATCCATGAGCATGATAAGTTTTTCCATTCATTTACATCCTCTGCGATTTCCTTCCTCAGGGTATTATAGTTATCCCTATAGAGGTCTGTCACCTCCTTGGTAAATTATATTTCTAGTTATTTTATTCTCTTTGTTGCTTTTGTGAAAGTTATTGAGTCTTTGATTTGATTCTCAGCTTGACTGTTTTTGGCATATAGGAATGCTACTAATTTGTCTACATTCATTTTGTAAACTCAGATTTTGCTAAATTTATTTATCAATTTCAGGAGTCTCTTGGCAGAATCTTTGTGGTTTTCTAGATATAAGATCATACTGGCATAGTTTGACCTCTTCTTTCCCCATTTAGATAACCTTGATTTCCTTCTCTTACCTGATTGCTCTGGCTAGGACTTCCAGAGTTGAATAGAAGTGGTGACAGTGGGCAAGCTTGTCTGATTCTAGTGCTAAGGGTAAAGATTTCAAATTTTCCCCATTGAGTATGATGTTGGCTATGAGTTTGTCATATATGGCTTTTACAATTTTGAAGTATGTTCAATCTATGCCTGTTTTGTTAAGAGTTCTTATCATAAAAGGGTGCTTAATTTTGTCAAATGCTCTTTCTGCATCTATTGAGAGAATCATATGGTCTTTGTTTTTGCTTCTATTTATGGGGTGAATCACATTTATAGATTTGTGTATGTTGAACCATCCTTACATCTCTGGGATGAAGCCAATGTGATTGTAGAAGATTTTTTTTTGATGTGCAGCTGAATTCAGTTTTCTAGGATTTTACTGAGAATTTTTGCTTCTATATTCATAAGGGATATTGGTTTCTGCTGAGAAGTCTGCTGTTAATCGGATAGAGTTTCCTTTATAGGTGACTACAAATCATCTCCTGCTGATTTTAGGATTTTTTTCTTCAAATTGACCTTAGACAGTCTGTTTAATATATGTCATGGTGAGGTACTTTTTGGAGTTTATTCCCTGGAGGTTTTTGAGCCTCTTGTTTCTAGATGTCTAGATCTCTTTCTAGACTAGGGAATTTTCCTCAATTATTTCCCCAAATAGGTTTCCAAACTTTTTCTTTTTTCTTCTCTCTCAAGAATAGCTATGATTCATAGACTCAAAAAATTTTTATAGTTCCATACTTGAAGGCTTTGTTCATTTTCTAAAATTCTTTTTTCTTTATTTTTGTCTGGATTAATTCAAAACACCTGTCTCCAAGGTTCTGATATTCTTTCTTTTGCTGGTTTAGTCTATTGTTGAAAATTTCAACCGTATTTTGTAATTATTTCAATGAATTTTTCATTTCTAGAAGTTCTGTTTTTTTTTTTTAATGATATCTGCCTCTCTGGTAAATTGATCATCCATATCCTAAATTGATTTTGATTTATTTGTGTTGGTTTTCTGATTTGTTTGTTAAGCTCCTTTAAAATCAATCTTTTGAATTATTTATCTGGTATTTCAAAGATTCATTTTCATTAGATCTATTGCTGGAGAGTTAGTGTAATTTTTTGGATGCGTCATAATACCCCATTTTTTCATATTTCCAGAAAAGTTATGTTGGTTCCTTCTTATTTGAGGAACTGTCACTTCTTATTTTTGAATTTACTTTTGTTCAGACAGGACTTTTTTTTTCTTGAGGATTTGACTATAATGCATGTTGAGTAGGGACATTGGCTTGGCTTCTGTGTGCTTTCACTGACCAAGACTCTGTATGAATTCCTTGGTAATAGATAGCCTTACTGTGGTGGTTTTCTCACATACTGTTGTAGTAGTGGTGTACTAGGCACGTGACCAGACCCTCAGCTTCCTGGGGAGCTGTGGTGGTGCAGGTCTCTAGAAGCTTACCTTGGTCCCAAGCATTGTGCACTGGTGTCGGCAGATTCTGTATTGAGTTGTACAGTTTGACCTCCAGGCTAGTAGGTGGTGTTTGCGGGTAAGAGCTGGTTGTAGCAGTAGTAGTAGCGATTATGCTTGATCTTTGTTTACCAGGAGAAGGTCTCTGGGACATCTGGCCATGGGCAGGTCTGTGTGACAAACAGTGCCCTGGGCTCTGTGCTCAGCCCCACAGGGGGAGGTGGGGAGTTAGGGTGGGATGTGAAACTGGGTGGAGCTGGGCCAGTCAAATCTGCCCTCAGGTTCCCCCGTGGTGTACACAAATGTTACATAGACTCTGTAAGATTTCCTTGGTTATAAATAGCCTTAGTGTGGGTGGCTTTCTCAAATGCCAATTCCCAGTCCAGTGAGCAGGCTCAAGGCCCCCTGAATAGTGGTGGGAACAATGGTGGTAACAGAGCTTGTATCTTTTCCAAGCAATGTGTAACTGTGTCAGCAGATGTGATGGGCTGTGCAGGTTTACCTCCTGGCCAGTAGGTGGTATTTGCAGGTGAGAGCCAGCCACAGTGATGGCTGTGGGGTTCATGCTTGAACTTTTTAAACTAGAAGTACTGGGATGTTCCATGCAATGGGCTGGGCCATGAACTCCCAGGGATCCCTGTCCTGTGCTCTGCCCCTGAGGCAGGGCAAAGCTGGGTGGGGCTGGTTTGGGCTAGCCTGTGTTTGGGTTCCCCAGTGGTGGGCACAAGCACCAGCCGCAGTGGGGGTCAGACGACAGACAGTTCTCAGGCTGCTGGGGCAATGGTTGGGGGAGAAGCGGAGCCACCTTTGCTGTGCCAAAGAGCTAGCATGGGGATAGAGGGACAGTTTGGGCTTCACAGCCCAGCAGGCGGTGGTGAGACCCACCTTGAGTGCACACTCTCGATCTGGCAGGACTCTCTCTGCTGCTGGCAGCAAGCTGAAATAGTAAGCCAACTCAAAAGCAGTGTGTTCTCAGATTGTAAAATTGTTCCAGGCCATAAAACTCCCTACCCAGGACAAAAACCAGGTTCCTAGGCCACACACCTCCCCTGGCCCCACTAATGGTGGATGGGGGAACTCCTGTGCCCATGGCACAAGCCTACACCACATTCACCTCACATTCTGACTGTGGGGTTGTCTCCTCCACTTGAGATTAGATTGCAAATCTCAGTTTGGAGCCTCTCTAAACCTGTGACTGCTGCCTACGTTTCTGCATCTGTGTAATATGGCTATGGAAGATATAGAACTATGGATCAGTTATAGTTTGGCAGACCTCTGAGCCGGGATTAGGAATGGCCTCCTCCTAGCAGTGCCTGGGTCTGGGAGTGCCCAAAGCACTTCCTGACACTGCTCCTTCTCACTGTCTCCCCACTGCTTCCCAAGTCGGATCTGGATCCAGCAGTTGGTAAGATCAAGGAGCTCCTCCATGACATAGATCGCCCAGCTCCCCACTGGAAATGTGTTTTGCAGAGATGTTCTCTCCCTGTTATGCTCTGGGGACTTACCCATGGTTTTCTGCTGAGCTGGCAGTGAGGGTTGCTGCCTGCCCTATCTTTCAAAGTATCTGCAGTTTCTTTCACTTTTGAGTTTCCATGTTCCTTCTTATACAAAAGTTCACAGTGTGAACCTCTACATACTATTTTGCTATTTCCAAGTGGGTGAGGCATGTTAACAAAGCCTCTGATCCACCATCTTGGAGGGAAAAAAAACCTTTTTAAACTTGGATATTCAAGTCAAAACTTCCTTCTAGCATAATGCAATAATCCCACATATAACCAAAAAAAGTTTCGCCTTCCTATAGCAAATGAAGCCTTCTTAAAGTCTTTTATTACATTCTGTTCCAAGTACAGATGGATCTCTGCATAACGGCTATTTATCCTCATGTTGACGTTGTGATCCTGTCCTGATATGGACTAAATTTCAAAGTTACTAAACTCAAATGGTTCACAGACAGCCAAACAGCATATGACAACTGTAATGTGATATGGAAGTATCTATGATTTTTCTTGGTGACAAAATCAAAGGAGCTGCTGATACCATTGTAGTCTGTTGCTCAACAGCATCTGCAAGAGGTAGTGCACAGGAAGGAACTACTGGGAACTAATTATAAAGGGAGACCAGGAAAGGCAAACGGGGGATGGTGAGGCCATCCAGAGAATAGCAACATCAGAACAAAGCAACTGCCACTTCTAAGGCCAAAAGGACAAAGGGAAGACACAGGGTTACAAAAACGAAGAGCCAAGACCTCCTGGCAGGAGCTGGGTCTATGATGGAGACTGCCCATCAGGACGTGGGGCCATGGACGGGGAGGCTGGTCAAGGGGAAGCTGGAACCACTAGTACACATGCTCCAGGTCGGTGAAAGGGAAGAAGGGGAAATACACTGGCTTCTCTCTTCCTCCTACTCTTCTGTCTCCTTACAGGACCTTCCCTTGGTGGTGGAAAGTATAGTTTGCACAAGGATGAGAAACAGTGCTCAGAGCAAATAGGTGAATGACCGGCACACACTGCACTGTAGGCAACTGTGGGGTTACAATTCTTATTTCCTGAACTGACCACTTCTGATATTATACATTTCTTCTTGGAATGTTCTCTCCTTTCCTGTAGAGGAAGCAAATTTAAATTCTTTCTTGCATGTTTTCTTTGCTTTCTGCTAGTCCTGCAGTTGGTTGGATTCTATACCTGGTATGGTGAGGCAAGTCTTGGTTCCTGAGAGACCTGGATAGGATGAGCCTGCTGTCTGGGCTCCATGCGGCCTCCATGAACTCTTACCACTGCATATATGAGGCAGGACCCCAGGGTAGGCCTCCCACCTTGTGTGTGTGTGTCTGTGTATGCACATGTGTGTGCCTACGCATGTGTGTGCATCCTGGGCCTCTGTAGTGGTTTGGTAAAGCCAGTGGGAACTCTGGAATAATTACTCAGAATAATGTTTCTAAATTCATGTTGTAAAATACATAAGATTATAAAACAAACCTACTTTTTTGAAATTTGATTAATATAACAAAAAGTTTGTCATAAAGTAAAATGCATGGTTCTTTCATAATGTATTTAAATAACAAGATCTAGCAGCAGGTATAATAACTACAGCAATTTCAAATTGTGAGGCACACAAAAGCATTGGAATACAATATGTAACTCCTGTAACATGATCTAAAGGGACCCGGTTGCTCTCACCAACAAAGTCTCAGGTACTGATAATACTACTGTGACTTTTTGCTGACGTTCATGATCGAGAAGAGTTAGTTGAGTTTCTGTTGGAGTTCATAAAAAGATGTATTTTTCTTTTGTTCATCCACATACACAGCTTCTTTGACCTAGAGGGTTCCCTGGGTTCTACCAGCACACTCTTCCTCACCTGCTGGCTAATTCTCCCACCTTTGGGGTTTGCTCTACAACCCCCTTCTCACTGAGGACTGTCTTGTCTCACCCTGTCCACCCTACTTGCTTATGTCCTTCCCCTCCGCGATATAGTTTTTTTAAAAAAAATGCTGTCTTGACCCTATTTTGAGGCCCTGATTAGAGGCCAGTGAGTTCACTGGACTCTTCAGGCCATTACACACCTGCTCTAATTGCTCTGGGCCAGGTAGCAGACACCTAGGGACAGACCTTATGCCACGACGCCCTCGAAATTATTCAAATTGCCTGATCCACAGAGAGGCCTTAAAACCTTACTCACCACACCCCATTTGCTATACTTGAGCCTCTTCAGCTCTGGCTTGCTGGTACCCTGTCCTCAGGCAAAACCCCCATGTGGCCCTGGATGGCAGTCTTCTCTTGTTCAAAGCTATAAGTAGTACAAAGTTCTGCTTTTCATTTATTCAAGTGAGTTATGTTGTTCCATTCCCCCAAATTATTAAGTCTTATAATCCCTTCCCTGGCATTTTTTCTCTCTTTTTTTTTCTTGACATTTTTGTTTGTTTTTGTTTTCCCATAGCAGTTATTATCATTTAACAATTCACTAGATTATCTCTCACCACACAAAAACATAAGGTCCCTGAGGCAGGATTTTGTCATTTTTGTTTTCTGCTGTGTCCCAAGCACTTTGGACAGTGCCTTGCACATAACACACTCTATGTATTTATTGAGCATATGCACGACTTTCCTTTCTGTACCTATTGTGATCAGTTGCTCTGGGCAACATCTTCAACCTCCTTTGTACATGTTTGTGTGGATACATGAGAAGGCTGGTATGGGAGGTGGCTGTTGTAGATTCCAATTCAATGGGACCATGCCCAGGTCTCTTAAGAACTTTCTTCTTCTGGGTGCAAAAGGCCTCTAAACTATTAATAATAGAGCTCGGAGTCACGGAGCAAGTAAAAGTTGTGAGTGGGTCTTTAGAGATTATCACGAGAGAGGCTACCCCTTTGCTACCCCTTGGTTTCTGCATCTGTGTAATATGGCTATGGAAGATATATTACTATGGATCAGTTATAGTTTCAAAGCACACTTGGAATTTTGCAGGACAGCACCACGACCCTACAAGGTGGCTCAGGCAGTGTTGTTACAAAGTCTTTAATAGACTATTTTGCCATTTTGGAAGGCCAAAAACTCTAGTGTGGTGGGTTTCTTGATAAGATAGTAACTGTCCTTGCCTTACTTCTTTCACTGTAAAGTAAGTCTGTTGTTAAAATCAATATCGTGCAGGGTAGTATAATACTTATACTGTGCTGACTAAGTCCGCCAATAGAAATGGTAAAAGCAGCATGACTGGTAGAAAAGGCAATTTCAAATCCAGAATAAGTAATCAGGACAATAAGAATAAATTCCTGCCACTGCCACGATGTAGTCAACTTGCCACTGGTGGCTGACTAGTCCCCCTTTAACCCCCATAGGAGAGGTCAGAGTTGTTTGTAGCCGTTGGCAAATCAGGATGCCACAGTGGTACTTCTGAAGTTGTATTTACTGAGGGCAGGTTCATGTTGAGGCCTTGCATGGCCTCAATTCTTCCATTGTAGCCACTTCCACATGCTGCCAGACTGCATTCTAAAATTCTCTATTTGTGTTTTCTATCAATATATGTGGGTAATCTTGCATTCCTTCCAGCAATAGGTATCATTGCTCTTTCTAATTTTTGACAGTCTGATGAGTGTAATTTGTCGACATGTCACTTTAATTGCATTTTCATGATTACTAGTAAGTTTGAACACCTTTTACTTGTCCATTTGTACACTCTTCAGTGAAATGTCTGTTCCTGTTCTTTACTCAGTTTTCTTTTGAGTTTATCTGTATTTTGACAATCTTAAGAGCTCTTTGAATATTATGTTAATCCTTTATCTGTCACTTCACAAACAGTTTTTCTAAATCTATTGTTTTCCTACTGACTTTAGATGTGATATCCTTTGTGACTCAAAAGTATTTTTTTTAATATTCTCCAAATATTTTCTTTTACAGCTCCAGAATTATCCATCTTGGTTGACATCCTTTCCCTCATACCTAGACTGTGAACTTGGTATTAATGCCAAGATTTGGTTCTGAGATATTCACTGATTGATATTTCTTAATAGTCTCTAATAATTCTGGATTTTATTTTAGTATGTAACAGAAGACAGGCCCAGTTTTATTTTTTTCCAGTGAGAAATAATTTGTGCTAGCTCCATTTATTATATAAAACATTCTCTTACAATTGGATAAAATAGCAATTTTTTTGCCTATTGTATTCTCACATACACTGGGATCCTTTGATGGATTTTCTCTTTGTCCTGCTGATCTATTTGTATCTTACTACGCCAGTACCACATTGGTAATGGTGATAGTGGTTCAACATGTGTTCTCATATCTGGCAAGGCAAGTTTCTCCCCATTTCTTCTTTCTTACATTTTTACTAGGTATTGGTGGGTTGATATTATACATATCATTCTATATCAGGTTCAAAAGCTTTGAAATTTTATGAAGTTATATTATTTATATGTTATATTTGAGTACATTGATATTTTATGGCATTTTGTTCTCATCCAAGAATATGCTAATTTTTTCCAAGCCCTGTATACATAATTTTATCATCATCAAGGTTTTATAATTTTCTACATAGAAGTTTTGGACCTTTTTTATCTTAGAAATGTATTCTAGGCTGGGTGCGGTGGCTCACGCCTGTAATCCTAGCACTCTGGGAGGCTGAGGCGGGTGGATTGCTCGAGGTCAGGAGTTTGAAACCAGCCTGAGCAAGAGCGAGACCCCGACTCTACTACAAATAGAAAGAAATTAATTGGCCAACTAATATACATATAGAAAAAATTAGCGGGCATGGTGGCGCATGCCTGTAGTCCCAGCTACTCAGGAGGCTGAGGCAGGATTGCTTGAGCCCAGGAGTTTGAGGTTGCTGTGAGCTAGGCTGATGCCATGGCACTCACTCTAGCCTGGGCAACAAAGCGAGACTCTGTCTCAAAAAAAAAAAAAAAAAAAAAAAAGAAAGAAAGAAATGTATTCTAAGTATTTTGTAGGATTTTTCTTTTTAGGGTCACAATTGTGACCCCCAAAATTCTTATTTCTACTTCCAGGTGGGTTTTGAAAGTGTAACAAGATAATAAAATAGAAGTTCCAGTTGAATCACAAAGAAAATAGAAATGACACATCAAAGTGAGGTTTTACAAAGGATTTATAAAGCAGGTGGCTGAAAACCAGCTGATGAATCTTAAATTCCTTATCCTTATTGAGGGTATAAAAGGATTAAAGCCCTCACCCTTTCATCTCAGATCAAGAGAGGGGAATTTTAGGAACACAACATGGATGGCTTAATATATGTCTCTGAAATTGAGGTGAGGGGACATAGTGGATTGACTCCTACCTGGAAAGTCTAATGGGGTCAGATTAGTTGGCTAAAGTGAGGGAGGGAATGATGAGAGTCTGCTTCTTGACTGGGATTGGCCAGCACTCCAGGGTCTTTCAGGGAGAGGATGTGAACATATTTCCTTTGGGTCTGATGTGGCTCATGTGGGGAACAGAGACATTGTGATATTTTCCTAAGTTCTAACCAAAAGAATCATCTTAAGAGACAAAGACCCCTCCTTCCTTGAGGAAGGAGCAAACAACCAGCTGGAATAGACATGCCCTTTTCTAGGGCAAAGAAAATTGCAGGTGGGAGATTGCCAACTATGGGGTCGCCAAAGCTCCTCATGAAATTGCTCCACAAGACAAAGTTGGCTTTGACTATCTGCCAAATCCAGAGAGCAGTGATGCTATTTCAACTCAACCATATCAGTGAAGAAGGAAGTTTCCTGTCCTCTTTTCTTCTCCCTGAACTCTTTTCCCTGAACTCCTGTCCTCTTTTCCTCTCCCTCCGTGCTGAAGGGTCAGAAGCTGTGGGTAGCAAACAGGGGAGGAAGAGTTTCAGTTGCCCTTTTCCCTGACTCAAAACTTTTTATCTGTTTTGTTCCCAAATGGGGAAGGAAAAAGCATGAAGTTTAATGCCAATAGAAGATTTGCCTATCATAGAAAAATGGAAAATCTAATTACTAAGTGGAACTGATATATTGTGACCCAAGAATGACTATGTCTACATTTTCATTTGAAAGAAAAAGCAAGAATTAACAACACCAAGCAAATTTAAAGGGAGAATTGAAGACAAAATAAAGTTGCTTTATGTTTACATATGGCTGTTCTATTAAGAAGAATAGCTATTGATTTTCATTGTTTGTCTTGTAACTAACGATAGCACCAAATTTTCTCATTAAAGTTATATCATCAACAAGAAATAGATTTGTATCTTCTTTTCTAGTGTTAGTATTGATTATTTAATTTTTTCTCACTGCATTTGTTTGGGCCTTCCCAAGAAAATAGCAAATAATAATAGTTCTAGCAGGCATCTTTCTCAAGTTCTGATTTTAATTTAAGAGGATTTAGTATTTTACCATTAGAAATAATATGTGCTTTTGGTTTTAAGCTAGGCTTTATTAAATTTTAGTATTTTTATTCTACATTTAGTTTCTATTTCTATTTTTCTTATAAACAATAAAAAGTATGTCTCCTGAATTTGATTGGATTCCTTATCTGTATCTTTCAAATGACATCTCAGTATCAATTGATTTGATTTAAAAATATTTTCCTTTAGTTTATTTTTCTGATTTTGAATTATGTTGATATATCTTCTGGTATTGAATTACCTTTGTTTTCTTAGAATGTTTCTAAATTAGTCATAATATATATTTTAGTACATTGTTTGATTGTATTTGCTAATGTTTGGGTTTTTTTCCTCCCCTCTAAAGTCATTTAGTGAGATTGATCAGTAGTTTTCCTTTCTTGTGCTAGTGTTATGCTGGTTCAATAAAATGAATCGAGAACCTTTTCCTATGGTCTGAAATAAGGTAACACTGAAATAATCTGTTCTTAACAGATAAGATAGAATATTTATAAATACTTGTCATTGTGGTGACTTTTAAAATAATAGATATTTAATTACCTTTCCAGATGCTAATTAAATGTAGTAATTAAAAAAATGTTTTTCATTTGTGAGTAAATTTGAAAAGTTATAATTTGCTAGAAAAGCATGATTTTTCCAAGTTTTAAAGTTTGTTTATAATGGGCATACATATTTTATTCTCTATGTAAAAAAAAAATTCTCCTTTATCTGTGATCATGTCACACTGTCATTCCTAATTGTATTTTTAAATCTTTTTGTTTTAATCAGAATTTTAAAGAATTTAATTCCTTTGCTTTTACTGATAACCAAAGTCTTATATACATTGTTAGATTTCTATTTTATTTATTTCAATTTCATTAATAATTCCCTTTTTAAATTTATTTTGGTTTATTTTTGTATTTTATGTCTTAAAATAATTACTTAGTTTTTATATCTTATCTTTCGTCTTTATTTCACTTACATTTCTTTCAGCTTTATCTTTAACAATTCCCAAGTTATTTTTATTTACATTAATTTTTTTCTAATTTTTTAATACCAGCTCTAAGTTCTTACATTTTATTTTTCTTCTGGATTCACTTTATTCCAATTTTGTCTATGCTGATCTCTAGGCTCTTGCCTAATGCAAAAGGAAAAAAAGCACAATAAATATTCCAATCTCTAAAACTCAGGACCCTACTTTCGCTCAGCTGGCCAACAGTCTCAGAATGCATATCTCACAAGTGACAGCTAGATTGGAGTTGGAAATAAAGGAAGGAAGATATCTTTCCACAATCTCTTCTCCCTGCCATTTGCAACACAGTGTAAAATATAATAGGCAAGTTCTAAATAAAGAAAACTTTGAAATCATTGAGAGATGTAAAAATAAGTCTCTTATTTTAATAAGTAAAAATACATATGCTATTCTTTTTTTTTTTTTTTTTTTTTTGAGACAGAGTCTCACTTTATTGCCCAGGCTAGAGTGAGTGCCGTGGCGTCAGCCTAGCTCACAGCAACCTCAAACTCCTGGGCTCAAGCAATCCTGCTGCCTCAGCCTCCCAAGTAGCTGGGACTACAGGCATGTGCCACCATGCCCGGCTAATTTTTTCTATATATATTAGTTGGCCAATTAATTTCTTTCTATTTATAGTAGAGATGGGGTCTCGCTCTTGCTCAGGCTGGTCTCGAACTCCTGAGCTCAAACGATCCGCCCACCTCGGCCTCCCAGAGAGCTAGGATTACAGGCTTGAGCCACCGCGCCCGGCCCATATGCTATTCTTGAATAGGAAGTTTTACTATACTAAACATAACAATTTCTACTAAATTATTTTATCAATTCAATGTGATCTTAATTGAAATATATGAAGGCATGGAGTAAGAATTCAGAATAAGACACAAATATACCTGGAAGGTTTTTATTATAAATGTCTTTTAAAATCAGTGAGAAATAGGATTATCTAATAAATAATACTGGTAAACTGATCATTAGAATAAAGCAGGGTGCTTTAATTTATTGCATATCCCAAAATAAATTTCAAATGCATTAAAAATTAAACTTTGAAAACTAAACCATAACAGTTTTAGAATAGGAACCATGGGTCAATATATTCATTAATCTTTTTAACTTTGAAATAATAAAAGGAAGCGAAAAGAAAAGAGTGGTAAAATTGGCTACTTAAAACCTAAAAGACTTCTTTATGCCAAATATGTGGGAAAATAGAGTCAAAAGACAAATGCATTCCACTGTATGGATATGACGCATTTTGGTTATCCATTCATTTGTTGATGGACATTTGGGTTGCTCCCATTTTTGTCTATTATAAATAATGTTCCTATGTTCCATGCATATACAGGTTTTTATATGAACAAATTTTTTCATTTCTCTTGATTATACAACTTGGAGTGGAATTGCTGGGTCACTGGACAACTATGTTTAACATTTTGAGCAATTGCTAAGTTGTTTTCTAAATTTGTTGCACCATTTTAGAATTCTACCAGCCATGTATGAAGTACTGATACATGTGACAGCATGGATGAACTTCAAAAGCATTACACTAAGTGAAAGAAGCCTGGCACAAAAGGCCATGTATTACAAGATTCCATTTATATTAAGTGTCCAGAATAGGCAAATCCATAGAAATAGAAGATTAGTGATTGCCTAGGACTACAGGAAAGGGAAATAGGGAAATAAAAGCTAATGGGTATAGAATTCTTTTTAGGATGATGAAGATGTTTTGAAATTAGTGGTGATGGTTGTACCAAATTGTACACTTTAAAGGGGTGAATTTTATGGTGAGTGATTTATATCTCAATAAAGCTGTTATAAAAACAGACAAATGAAGAGCAGAGAATGTCCTTTTTATTACAACACACGTGCCAGCCAAAATGCATTTTTCTTAATTGCAAAGAGATCATTCAAAAGCATAAGACAAAAATAAACCATACAAGCAGCAGTATGTTGGCAAAGGTTTAACAAACAGCTCTTGAGATGGAGTGGGGTTTGGTGGGGGAAGCCCTTACCTGTAGCATTAGTTGACTTTCATGTTGTAAATATTTCTGCCATGGTTGACGTCAACCGAACGTCAAATTGGGAATAAACAATAACAACATCGATTCCAGCATACAACGAATTTAAGTGAAAATGGGCATGCAATCGGAACAGAATATTCACAGAGAAAGATATACAAATGACCAATAAATGTATTGTTTGGTCACTTTTATAAATAAAAGTTAAACAATGGTGAGCTCATTTTTTTTAAAACCTAAGTGATCAAAAAGTTTTAGAGAAAAGGCCTTTCATATTTTGGTAGGAACATAAATTGTTTGAAAGGCAATTTGGCAAAATCTTTCAAAATAAAATATGAACTTATCATTTGACCCAATAATTCCACTGGCAGAAAATTTCCTTCTGCTAATGACTTTCTGGCAAAACAAAAATTCTGTATGCTCTCGGGGAAACATAAAATGTAAACATTTGTCTTTTTACAAAAAGAATATGAAGTCTGTAATAAAATTAAAAAAAGATTAACATAAAATTATTGGCATTAATACAGACTCTGACTAGGAGCATGGAATTGTTAAGAAATATCTGATGGGCAAGGTGTGGTGGCTCACGCTTGGAATCCTAGCACTCTGGAGGCTGAGGCAGAAGGATCGCTTGAGCCCTCGAGTTTGAGGTTGCTGTGAGCTAGATTGGTGCCACCACCCTCTAGCCTGGACGACAGAGCTAGCCTCTGTCTCCAGAAAAAATCTGATGTTAGTTTACTGTAGGAACAAGGAAAAAAAATAAGCATAATGAAATACACGTTGCCTATCAGAAATTAATTGTAAC
The DNA here is from genome assembly GCA_008750895.1 of Mirza zaza. Taxonomy (NCBI): domain Eukaryota; kingdom Metazoa; phylum Chordata; class Mammalia; order Primates; family Cheirogaleidae; genus Mirza; species Mirza zaza. The sequence goes on along the minus strand of VSMD01049670.1, from coordinate 167,149 downwards.
CAGTGGTAATAGTCATTGTTCTAAAAAAGTAGAAAGAAAATATATTTATTTACCATTTGTAAGAAAATCATATCATGGGAGTGCTTATGATAGAATACAGATTTTCAAAATAGTAATAGAGGGATTGAATTCATTAGGATCCCTGTTGCTTAGGATTTCTTGGTCATAGCACACAAATCTAACGCAATTGATTCAGTAAATACTTATTAGTCTGCTAACATAGGATGTAAAAATTATAGCATCTAAGAACTGAGTGGAAATGTTCTATAATCTTATGATTAAAACTCAGTCTTTTAATAGGCTGTGTTCCTTCACAAATGATTCTTAACCATTTCTTTCCCCTGTAGATGACATAGCTTCATAGATGAAGGCTGGCAGGGGCTGAAGTGGGATACATGCCCATTTCCCAGGTGAATTAGTGTGTTTTACCCTGAAAAGTAGGCCTCTCATGGCTTCTGTGATACTGTGCTCGCCAGGTTTTTCTGTTCCCTTTTTGGCCACATCTTCTCAGTTCCATTTCTTCTCTACCTAAATTCTAAGGGTGATAGCTCTCTCTATATTCTCTTCATAAGGGATCTCATATATTTCCATGAGTTTAAATACTATTTATATGCTGATAACTCCTATTGTTTTTGCTTTTATTATTATTTTAAATTGACATATAGTAATTGTACATTTATGGAATAAAGTGTGATATTTTGATACATATATACAATGTGTAATGATCAAATCAAGATAATTAGCATATTCATCACCTCAAACATTTATCATTTCTGTGTGTTTGGAACATTCAGAATCTGCTCTTCTAGCTATTTGGAAATATAGAATAAACTGCTGTTAATTATAGTCACCCTGTAATGCTATAGAATGCTAAAACTTTTCCCTTGTATCTAGCTTACTTTTGTATCCATTAACCAAGCTTTGGTTCTCCTTCCCTCCCCTCTACATTTTTCATCTTTTAATAACCACTATTCTCTCAAATTCTATGAAATCAAAAATTTTTTTAGCTTCTGCATATGAGTAAGAACATGTACCGTTTATCTTTGTGTGCCTGGCTTATTTCGCTTAACATAATGTCCTCTGAGCTCATCCATGTTGCCACAAATGGCAGGATTTTGTTTTTTCAAGGCTGAATAGTTTTCCATATATACCACATTTTTATTCATCCATCAATTGATGAATACTTAGGTTAATTCCATATCTTGGCTATTGTGAATAGTGCTGCCATAAACATGGGAGTACAGTTATCTCTTTGACATACCAATTTCCTCTCCTTTGGATATATACACAGTAGTGGGATTGCTGAATCATATCTTGGTTCTACTTTTAGTTTTTTGAAAACTCTCCATACTGTTTTTCATTGTGGCTGTACTAATTTACATTCCTAACATCTTCATCAGCGTTCATTATTGCCTGCCTTTTGGATAAAAGCCATTTTAACTGGGGTGAGATGATATCTTGTTGTGGGTTTTATTTGCATTTCCCTGATGATACGTGATGTTGAGCACTTTTTCCTATACCCGTTGGCCATTTGTATGTCTTCTTTTGAGAAATGTATGTTCATGTCCTTTGCTAACTTGTTAATGAGATTATTTGTTTTTCTTTCTTCTTCTGTTTAGTTCCTTGTATATTCTGGATATTAATCCCTTGTTGGATGAATGTTTGCAAATATCTTCTCCCATTCTGCAGGTTGTCCCTTAACTCTGTTGATTGTTTCCTTTGCTATGACGAAGTTTAGTTTGATATAATCCTATTTGTCTATTTTTGCTTATGTTGCCTGTGCTATAGAGGTCTTTTCCATAAAATCTTTGCCCAGACCAATGTTCAGAGGCATTTCTCTTGTTTTCTTCTAGTAGTTTCATGGTTTTGGGTCTTAAATGTAAGTATTTAATCCATTTTGAGTTGATTTTTATATATGGTGAGAGATAGGGATCTAGTTTTATTTTTCTGCATATGGATATCTAGTTTTCCCAGTGCTATGTATTGAAGAGACTGTTCCTTTTCCAGTGAATATTCTTGGTGCCTTTGTGGAAAATCAGTTGATAAGTAGGTTAATTTATTTCTGGGTTCTCAATTCTGTTCCATTGGTCTATGTGTTTGTTTTTATGCCAATAGTATGCTGTTTTTGGTTAGTATAGGTTTGCAGCATATTTTGAAGTTTGGTAGTGTGATGCCTCCAGCTTTGTAGTTTTTGCTCAGGATTGCTTTGGCCATTCAGGGTCTTTTGTTACTGCATACAAATTTTGAAATTGTTTTTTATATTTCTGTGAAGAATGTCATTGATATTTTGATAAAGATTGGTAGCATGGTCATTTTTACAATATTAATTAATTCTTCCAATTCATGAACAAAGAATGTCTTTCCATTTGTATGTATCCTCTTCAATTTCTTTCATCAGTGTTTTATAGTTTTTCTTGTAGAGATCTTTCACACCTTCTTGGTAAAATTTATTCCTAGGTATTTTATTTTATTTTCTGTAGCTATTATAAATAGATAGCTTTCTTGATTTCTTTTTCTGCTAGTTCATTGTTGGTGTATAGAAATGCTACTGAATCTCCAACATTGATTTTGTATCCTGAAACTTTACTTAATGTATCAGTTCTAAGAGTTTTTTGGTGGAGCCATTAGGGTTTTCTATATATACAATCATGTCACCTGCAATGAGGGACAATTTGTCTTCCTTCTTTCCAATTTGGATGCCCTTTATTTTTCTCTCTTGCCTAATTGCTCTGGCTAAAATATCCATTACTATGTTGAATGAAAGTGGTGAAAATGTGCATCCTTTTCTTGTTTCAGATCTTGGCATAAAATGCATTCAACTTTTTCCCATCCAGTATGATGTTGGCTATGAATTTGTCATGTATGGCCTTTATTCTATTTGAGACATGCTTTTTCTATACCTAACTTGTTAAGACACAACTTTCAATTTTATATCTCTAGGCCAAGCCTCTCATTTGAAAGTCCAAAATCAAATATCTAATTTCCTATTTGATATCTCCACTTACATATCCTGCTGGCATCTGAAGCAAAATTAAACTCCTAGTTCCATTCCAAGCTTATTTTTCTCACTTTTTAGTAAAACATTCCATTATCTAAATTTCTCAGCCTAAAAATCTGGAAGCCAGTTTTGATTCCTCTATATCCTCATCTCCAACACAGTCTATAAGTAAATATTATAGAATTTATTTCCAAATAAAACTTGAATCTGGCCAATTCTTTCCCATCTTGCTCAGACATTGCTTCTTATATGGATTACTGTGCTAGTTTCCTATAATCCCATCTTCCATTACAACCTCTTCAATATATTTTCTATATAGAATCCAGCTAATATTTTACATACACAAATCACATCCCTCTTTAAACCCATGGCTTATCATTCGACATTGAAAAAAATCCAAACTCATTAATGTGACCTACAAAATCCAAGTGACTTGCTTAAGGCCACACAGCTGGGCATTTCACATCTCTGTTCTCAAAGTGTAGGGCCTTCCCATCACACAACACTAATAGCTTTACACCACCAACTTCAATTTAATCAGCTATAAAGTGATACAAGGATTTGTTAGCTAATAAAACTATATCTGTTGGAGTTTGCTTAAACAGTGATATTCATTAATTAACAGCATGCAGATGTTAAAGGAATAATGAGTTGACTAAGCTGTGGCACACACTCCCCTTTACTCTGGAGAATGGAGGGTGGAAGAAAAAAAGAGGTGTTTTTCTTTTGCTTTCTATATCTAAGAATGCTTTGAGTACCACTTCTTTTCAATTTTACTAAATAGCATATTTGGGGTGTAATCATTTCTAAGTTTGTTCCTACAAAAGCTGCTTCTCTGGAAATAGGCTTTTGTCGAGGGGATTTTATTTAATCAGGTTATAATTAGACTTCCCTTAACACACCCATAAATTTGCAGCCCTTTGTGTATTGCACAGGTGTTCTGATCTTCTCCTATTCCAACAAGGCAAGTGTTGAATAATGAAAACAAATTTTAGATATTGGCAGAGAGGCACCTTAAGTTTTTAATTTGCAGGATGGGAAATTGTGCAATTCCTCAGCCATTGTAACATGTGGGAGACAGGGCTGTTGAGGCTTTCCATTCTGCTTTGCTACACTGCTGTAAACTAAAAATTCAAAAGCTCAAAATTCAGTATCCTAAAGATGCACTTTTCTCAAAAGTGTTTATTACAATAAGTCATGGAGGACAGAGGTTTAATGGAGGCAAGAAACAGGAAACACTATAAAGGAATTTTACAATCCACAAACCAAAAAAAAAAAAAATCCTCTGAAATATGTATTTCTTAAACGTTCTATTTTTAAAGTTTACAGAGGCATCAAACTTAAAATGCAGTGGATTACGGCTATCTCGGGAAAAATCAACTCCACCACGGTTAAGAAAGAAAACAACCCTGACGTGTACTTGGGGACTCACTCAGCAGGGCAGGCACCGTGATATTCCTCCAGGGAAGCCCCCTTTGGTGTTTGCTGTCAACAAGGTGCATGTTAAGCCATCCACCTGGAGAGTGACAGAGATACACTTCAACAAGCAGAATTATCAGCCACTCACCCTGATGACAGCTTTTCTTTCTCTAGAGTTTAAAGACTTGGGGCAGAAAGAGTCTCACTTTAACAGGTTCAAGCTGATTTAATACACGAGAACAAAAAAGACGAGATTCAAAAATACCCATGGCCACTTTAGAATGGCAAAGAGACTTACAAAATGTCATTTCTGAGACTGAATAATTAGGTACAATATTTAGATTTGTCCTCTAGAAAAGATTGGACGTTCTCTGCCAGGTGTTTAGTCATGGATACAAATCAAAATGGACAGTAAAATGCTGGTTTTCAAAGGGCTGTATTAACTTTACAAGCCACTAATGCATCAGTTATGCTTTAAAGTGACTTACCTATGGCAGAGGCAGGAAAGAATGAACTGCCAGCATATCCTTTACTCAAGACCTGTATGTCTTCTTATTAAAACAAGGAACTTAAAAATACACCTATATCTGACTGTCTTTTGATCAAAAGAAAAAACAAAATTTAAAATATATTAATAGGTGAGCTTCTATATTTTTGAATTTTAAAATTCATTTTTTTTTAAATTTCAGAAATGAATAGGAAGCCTGGTTCTTAGTAATGCTCATGATACTCTCTCATTAGGAAAATAAAGACTTAAATAGTCTTTCAGGAATCATTGATAACATTAAATATTTCATATGTTTTGAAACATGAGCTATAGTTTTGATTCTGTATGTTTATAACTCTCTTTTGAAGTTCATGTTCAGATTGAGAATTTATAATAACATCATTGCAATGAAATTGGGGTCATGACTTGATCATATAAGACTTCTTAACCTTACCTTTGGATTTATCTTTTATTTTTCAGCAAGGCAGGGAAGGTGTGTGGAACACTCAACATTGTGGTGAACATGTAGATTTTGGATACATTGAATAATCTTAATGCAATGTAGGTACACATGAAGTCAAGATTTAGTTACAAACTACAATTAATTTTCAGAAATTTATTTTTTTCTCTCCCTCTCCTCCTTCTTCCTCTCTACTTTTTCCTTCCTCTTTTTCTCCTCTTCCCGCTTCCTCTCTCTCTCTCTTTTTCTCTCATTATTGCACAATTTAATCTTTGTTTTACAAATGCATAAAAATAGGAATCCCAGAACCTGGTGATCAAGTCATTATAATAGGCAGAAGATATGAGTTTATTGAAGTTACCAGTTAAATTATTTTGACTAGACAATTCTAAAATAATTGGTACACTTTCTAAAAATACTCTGTTGCTGGACTAATGTTTTTCTCTAAGAAATTGCTTATTTGTGTGAGTTGACAAAATCAAGGGTGCTCTCTATTTTGAAATTTTCCTGTTAAATGATTATGTCTCTAAAAGTGTCAATCTTTTTAAGTTTAGTTTATCTTATCAAAATATATAAGATATAATTTTGTGTCTATATTTGCATCTACCCAATTTTCTGAGTGAAAATCTGTATTAAATGATCATGTGGTTCTTTATCAAATATTGAGTATTTTTCAGGATATTTAAAATATGTAATGGTTATTATTTGGCAAAAGGAAAAATAGAGAAACAATCAAGCCATTTGAGAAAAATAAAAACAAAACAAAATAAAAGTGATAAATGCATAATATAATTTTAAGCCTTTTTGATTTTTTTATTAAATTGAAACAGAGAATGGAGTAAAAGTAGCTTCCACTTATACTTATTCTATTTAGTTTAGGCCTAAGTGACCTTATTGGTTCTTCATGTTTGGGTATGCCTACAATAAATGGATACATTTCTATAAAATAGCCATAAGATATATGCATATTTAATCCTTGACATTTTATGGTGAGATTGCTGTTAGTATTAGCTGAGGTTGTAGTCACGCTCCTGCATCAATGGACTTCCTGAAATCTTTTCCACAGCTCAGTTAGCATGAACATAGAGAACTTAAGTAAATTTAATTGTATTAGAGCGTGTGGGTGGTTTTAAAGTACTTTATATTTTTATTTTTTATTTCAGAATATTATGGTGGTTCAAATGCTTTGATCACAATAATTGCCTTTGCACCACCCAACTCAAAGCTACAAGTGTGCCCATCCCCCAGACAGTGTGTGTAACACCCATTAGGTGTGAATTTACCCATTCCCTCCTCTCCTCTCCCACCTGCCCAATACCCAATGAATATTAATTCCATATGTGCACATAAGTGTTGATCGATTGGTACCAATTTAATGGTGAGTACATGTGGTCTTTGTTTTTCCATTCTTGTGATACTTCACTTTTTATGTTGGTTGGCCATTAATCTATCTTCTTTTGAAAAGTTTCTGTTCATGTCATTTGCCCACTTTTTAATGGCATTGTTTGATTTTTTCTTGCTGATTTGTTTGAGTTCTTTATAGATTCTAGTTATCAGCCCTTTTTTCATATTTATAGTATGCAAATATTTTCTCTCATTTTATAGGTTGTTGATTCACTCTAGTGATAGTTTCTTTTGCTATGCAGAAGCTTTTTGATTTGATAAGGTCTCACTTATTTTTTTTTTGTTGCTGCTGTGATTACTTTTTGGGGTCTTCTTCATAAATTCTTTGGGTAGGCCAATGTCTATAAGATTTTTTCCAACATTTTCTTCTGCAATTCTTATGGTTTAATGCCTTAGGTTTCAGTCTGTTATCTACCATGAGTTGAGTTTTGTGAGAGGTGAGAGGTGTGGATCCTGTTTCAGTCTTTTATATTTGGCAATCCAGTTTTCCCAGCACCATTTATTGAATGAGGATTATTTTCCCCAGTGTATGTTTTTGTCTACTTTGTCTAGATCATATGGCAATATGAAGATTGTTTTACATCTGGATTCTCTGTTCTGTTCCATTGGTCCATGTCTCTGTTCTTGTGCCAGGACCATGCTGTTTTTTACCAGGCTTACTATGCTGTTTTTTGCTACTATAGCCTTGTAGTATAGCTTTAAGTCTGGTAAAGTGATGCCTTCCAATTTGTTCTTTTTGCTTCAGGTTGCTTTGGCTATATGTGATCTTCTCTGGTTTCATAGGAAGCGTAGAATTATTTTTTCTAGATTTGTGAAAAATGATGTTGGTATTTTAATAGGGATTGCATTGAATTTATAGATCGCTTTGGGTAGTATAGACATTTTAACAATGTTGATTCTGCCCATCCATGAGCATGATATGGTTTTTCATCTATTTACATTCTCTGCTATTTCCTTCTTCAGTGTTTCATAGTCCTCCCTGTAGAGGTCTTTCATTTCCTTAGTTAAGTATATTCCCAGATGTTTTATTGTCTTTGTTGCTTTTGTGAAAGTTATTGAGTCTTTGATTTGGTTCTCCGCTTAACTGTTGTTGGTGTATAGGAATGCTACTGATTTGTGTATATTGATTTTGTAACCTGAGACTTTCCTGAATTTATTTATCAGTTCCAGTTATCTCTTGGCAGAATCTTTAGGGTTGTCTAGATATAACATCATATTGTCAGCAAAGGGCAATAGTTTGACCTCCTTTTTCCCCATTTGGATGCCCTTGATTTCCTTCTCTTGACTGATTGCTCCGTGTAGGACTTAGCACTATGTTGAATAGCAGTGGTGGTAGAGGGCACACTTGTCTTGTTCCAGTTTTTAGGGGAAATGCTTTCAACTTTTCCCCATTTAGTATGATGTTGGCTATCAGTTTATTGTATATGGCTTTTATCATTTTGAAGTAAGATCCATCTATATCTATTTTGTTAAGTGTTCTTATCATAAAAGGGTACTGAATTTTGTCAAATGCTTTTTCTACACCTATTGAGAGGATGATATGGTTCTTGTTTTTACTTCTATTTATGTGGTGAATTACATTTACAGGTTTGCATATGTTGAACCATCCCCGTATCTCTGGGATGAAGCCCACTTGGTTGTGATGGATTATTGGTTTTAAAGTATGTTAAAACCAAGAATAAGCCAGTTTTGAATATGTCACTCAATTGTTTCCTCTAACAATAACAATCAGCTGGAATTATGTAATAAATTATATATACATGGTATAGCCCAAGCATTGTAAGCATAATTTGAAATCACTTTCTCTAAATTAGTCTTACAAAATCAATGGTACTAATAAGAATCTTAGGTCATATTTGGAAAGAAATTGTCTAGATTTGTGGTTTCTAAACTTGTTTGATCATGCCTCCTATATATTATTTATTTAAAATTATATGCATTATATACATGTATAATATGGACATCATGAAACACAAAACATAGAAATTAAAGATTGAGGGGAAAAAAGAGAAGTAATATTTTCTTTAAGTATATCAATGAAGTGTAATACAGCACATTTTGGGAACTACTAGACTGATGTATTCTTTGAAGGCTTGTTATGTTAGAAAGAAGAGCTCCTCAGTTTAATGCTATGTTGTTATTGTTGGACTTCTTAGAGACTTCACTTTGTTACTGCACACTATGAATTTCTGAAGGGGCAGTAAAGTACTGCATAGTGTTCTAAAGATAAACTGAAATCAGAGATTGCAGATCTACACACAACTCATGTACAATGGAAGTAATGATATTCCTCATTGGGTTATTACACAAATTACATAAGAAGATGGAAGTAAAGCACTTTGACAAGGCCCTGGCATACAGTGAGCACACAATACATGTGAGTTTGTTTTATTGCAGACTTTTTTTTTTCATGCATCACCTTGTTGCATTAGTGTGCTGTGGAATTTTTGGAAATGTTCTAGATTAGACTATTTGTTAATTGATATTTTATTAGGTTACTTTTTCAAATTTGATAAATACTTATTAACTATCTCCTAAGTAATAGGCATAGTAGTGACAGTGTAGATGAATATTCTGAAGAACTTTTTTTTTTTTTTGAGACAGAGTCTCGCTTTGTTGCCCAGGCTAGAGTGAGTGCCGTGGTGTCAGCCTAGCTCACAGCAACCTCAAATTCCTGGGCTCAAGCAATCCTACTGCCTCAGCCTCCCGAGTAGCTGGGACTACAGGCACTCGCCACCATGCCCGGCTAATTTTTATATATATATATATATATATATATATATATATATTAGTTGGCCAATTATTTTCTTTCTATTTTTATAGTAGAGACGGGGTCTCACTCAGGTTGGTTTTGAACTCCTGACCTTGAGCAATCCGCCCGCCTCGGCCTCCCAGAGTGCTAGGATTACAAGCGTGAGCCACCTTGCCCGGCCATATTCTGAAGAATTTTAAAATTATTTTTAACTCAGTCAAAATTTGAGAGCCTACTGTGTGTCAGGCACCATGTGCTGCTCTACAGATACAGTGATGACCAAGGCAGATGTGGTGTCTACCTTTGTGGAATTTATAGGCTGGTGCAATGTATGTCCAACATTTAAAAGGTAAATACAAAATAATGTGAATAAACAGAATTCTGTTCTAGGGTGGATAATATGGGGGCAACTGGGTGAGCTGAGGTCGGCCAGGCTTATACATCATTTTAAATAGTTCTTATCCTAAGGAAAACAGGAGACCATTTTCAAGCTCAAAGGGATGAAGGGACAAAATATTAGAAAAGGCACAATATGAGCATGTCAGTGAATATAAACAAAGAAAAACTTGAATAGAATAGCTGCTATCATTGTATAGAATGGTAGATAATTTACATCACACAGCTATCTCCAGCCACTGTTGTTTTCATTCCTAAGAATCAATAAATTCCATTGTCTCTTCATAAAATGTTGACTTCACAGTTTTTCATGTGGCATAAATTTACTCAGACCCTAATCAATTTTTGTTTCTGTGAAGAATTTTTTTAATGTACAACAAATGTGTTTGTGCTGTCCATTGCTTGGTAACTGGCAGGTGCATCACATTAACATTTAAACCAACCAAGCATAACCTGATAGGTGTAGTGAGCTTTGACAGTATTCATTTGATACAAAGAAAAATGACTTTGTGAAAGAGCCTGGACTGACAGACCTGCAAGGTTAAATTCTCTCATGAGCTTCAGAATAAACTACAGAGGTTTATACTTCCATACATGGTTTACAAAATCAGTTCACTGTAAGCATATATAGGAGAGATCATTTTGCTTTTGTACATAGTCTATCCATTTTAAAGACATTTTTAATAAGCAGGACATGCTTTTATTGGAAAGGAGAATTGTGTGAAGTTGCTAAATAATGAAAAAGTACTGGAATAAATAAAAAAGCAGAACAGTCCAGCCTTGAGAGTTTAGTGTTCTACTGACAAACAATAAGAGTTTGACAGTGGATGGTCTTTGTTCTCTGTTTAAAAGTAGACAATAACAGATGTATAGCTCCCTAGGAATTGAGATGTAAAAATCCACAAACTAATTTTACTTTTTATTCAATATGATTAGAAATTGCCTTTTGGGGTTAGTTTTAAGATAAGGGGTAACATTTCATAGGAAAAGTCTAAGCTTTTTTATTATATTGTTAATTTAGAAAAATACAGTTTTTCATATTGCTGCTTCCCATGATATTTCTTTGTACCGAGATAATACTTTTATCATGCTTTCATTGGGTTGAAAAATGTATTTTATAAACTTATAATTTATTAAATCTATTAACCCAAAATAAGATAAGTAACACAAGAAATCCTATCCTCTCTTTCTCTTTGAGAAAGAATCTAAGGCTTTATGAACAAAATCAAAACTATTTAAGAAAAGGCAGGGCATGGTGGCTCACACTTGTAATTCTAGCATTTTGGGAGGCAGAGGCAGGAGAATTGCTTGTAACTAGGAGTTCAAGACCATCCTGGGCCAAAAACCAAGACTCAATCTCTACCAAAAAAAAAAAAAAAAATTGCTGGGTGCAATGGTATGCTACTATGAGGCAGGAGGATCACTTGAGCCCAAGAGTTTAGGACTACATATCAAGATATATAGTTTAGGGAAATCTTGACACTGGTTTTATCAATTAGGATTAGACTTAGCTGCATATAACAGAGAATTTATAAAAAGAACTAGAGGTTAAGCAAAATAAATTATTTCTCTATCATTAGCAAAAAGTCTGATAGTTAGCATGCCAGGCTGGTGTGGTCATTTCATAGTTATCAGGGGTGTGAGCTTCTTTTGTCTTTTTGCTTTACCATCCTAGCATGTAGCTTCTATTCTCAAGGTCACCTCATGATCCAAGGTGACTTCTGGAATTCAAGTCATTTCATCCATATTCTAGGCTTCAGAAAGAAGGAAGGTTGGGGGCTCATGTTCCTCTTAAGGAGGTTTTCCAGAGGTCATTATAGTACCTTAACTCTTGTGCTTACTTTTGATTGTCCTGAATTTAGCCCCATGACTACTCTGTGCTTTAAGCAAGGCTGAAAATTTTAGCTGGGTACATTACTACCCCAAATAAAATCAGGGGTGTATTAATAAAAAAGACAGATAGAATATATTGGCCAAACAACTAGAAGACTCTGCTAGAACTGATATAATTCACTGAGTCAAAATACCTTATTTTAAAATTTTATGTGTGTGTTTGTGTGTATATGTGTAGGTATGTGTGTGTATGTGTATATATATCATATCGTATATATATATAACTATATATAACTAAATTGAACAATGGTCATTGGTAGGAAGCACAATGCCTTTCTTTTTTTTTTGTAATGCATCCTGGTACACTAACATAATGCCTTTAGAGAAAACTATAGCATTACTTATAGATATTTGAACAATTTGTAAATCTCATGGAAGTTTTTGATCAGAAAAAATTTCCCAGGGTCAAATGTTTCTGGTTTCTGAGGAGGTGTGTATGGAAATTGAGGTTCACAGGTCTTCAGATTGGGAAGAACCATACTCAAGTAACTTCATTAAGGAGCATCATATGTACCTTGACCTGATAAGGATTACAATATCCTAGACTTCAAGACAATGCTATTTGGAAAAACCAGGGCTGGGATGGCTGACCAGAAGTGTTTCAAGCAAGTGACTTCTCAGTATGAGAGAGGGTGAGTGAGAGATTTTTTTGTGGTCCACCTTCCCACTGAGAAGAGTTTGACCTTCCCAAGCCCTGAATCTAACTTAGGGTGGGGCTGGGAGACTATGAGAAGGAACTGCTCCAGGGAGGAAACATATCCCAGGTCCCGTGTCCTTCCTGAGATTGAAGAGGCTACAGTAAGATAATATTCTTAATTCTAGCTCTTAACAAACTCCCACAGTCCTAGTAACCAGCAGTACCAGTCTGAGGCAGTAGGAAAACTCTAGTTGCTGCTTGCAGAACTGGGGTATGAGAAGGGGGTGGGCTCTTGCAACCAGGACTGAGAAGTAAGTGTGGTGTGGGCTGCAGCTGCTGGCATTGGGAGTGGGCACTTCCCCTGGGACCTGAGCAAGACAAGAGTTGTGACAGAGGCTTGGTTTTAAGTTGGATGGGGGCTCCCATGGCCTGGGGCTGAGTTCCAGGCTAGGTGTGAACTGTTAGGTCTTACTGAACCTAACAGTTACAACCTAGTCGGCTGTAACAGCCAGGACAGGGGAGATAGTCTTGCTGGGACTGTGGCATGAGAGGGATGCAAGTCCCTCACTTGCTGGCCAAGGCTGTGGTCACTGGGATTGGCTCCATCCTTACTGTGGCATGATCTCAGTGCAGTGGCAGTCATCCCTCACCTAAGAATTTTTCCAGGGCCCTGAGAATCACCACAAAGCCAAGGCAGTTCAATGAGATGCAAGAGAAATCTGAAAACCAATGCAAAGAACTCAGAAAATAAATTAAGTATATAAATGAGAAATTTACCAAGGAGATAGATATCTTAATAATAATAATAAAAAAGCAGAAATTCTGCAACTGAAAAATGAATTAAAGGAAATACAAAATACATTCAAAGCTTCAGCACTAGATTAGACCAAGACCAAGCAGAAGAAAGTACTTCAGAACATGAAGACAGGCTTTTTGAAATGATCCAGTCAGACAAAAATAAAGAAAAAAATGAATAAAAAATAATGAGCAAAGACTTTGATGTGCTTGGGAATACATAAAGTGACTTATGAACTATTGGTATTTCTGAGGGTAAAGAGAGATCAAAAGGCTTAGAAAACCTACTTAACAAAATAATAGATGGAAATGTCTCAAGTCTAGCAAGAGATTTAGATATCCAGATACAGGAGGCTCACTGATCCTCAGGCAATGCAAAAAGCACATCACCATGGCATATTATAACCAGACCATCTAAAGTGTAGGTGAAGGAACAAGTTCTAAAATCAGCAAGAGAAAAGCTTCTAGTCACCTATAAAGGAAATACCATCGGACTAACAGCAGACTTTTCAGGAGAAACCTTTCAGGTCAGAAGAGGATGGGATAGTATATTCAAAGCGCTGGAAGACAAAAAACCTGTCAGGCAAGAATCTATATATAGAAATATTAACCTTCATAAATGGAGAAATAAATTCTTTCCCAGACAAGCAAATACTGAGGGAATTCATCACTTAGACTGGCCCTATAAGAAATGCTCAAAGGAATTTTAAACTTAGAAGTGAAAGGATGGCATTCACTAACATCAAATCACACAAAATATAAACTCAGTGGTAAAACAATCACACAAAGGAAGAAAGGAAAGGAATCAAATGGCACCACTACATAATTCCACCAAAGGACAAAGACAGAGAAAAAGAAAGAAACAAAGAATTTATAAAACAACTAGAGAACAATGATCAATATGAACAAACCTTATATATCAATATAAACCTTGAATATAAATGGATTAAATGTTCCACTTAAAAGATATAGATTGACTGAATGTATTTTTAAAAAGATCCAACTATATGCAGCTTACAAGAAATGCACTTCATTTGTAAAGATACATATAGACTGAAAGTAAAGGGATAGAAAAAGATATTCCACACAAATGAAAGTGAAAAGCCAGAAGGAGTAGTTATAATATGCCAGAAAAAACTGACTTTAAAACAAAACCAGTAAAAAAGACAAAGAAGTTCAGTATATATTAATAATTATAAAAGGATCAATTCAGCTCAAGGATATAACTATGTAAATAGATATGCACCCAAAACTGGGGCACTCAGATTCATAAAACAAACATTGCTAGACCTAAAGAAAGACAGACAGTACTACAGTGATAGTGAGGGACTTCAACACCCCACTCACAGCATTAGATAGATCATCATGATAGAAAATCAACAGAGAAGCATTGGAATGAAAACAATATAAACCTAGCAAACATTTATAGAACATTTCATTCTCCAAAACAGACCATAGGTTAGGCTACAAAACAAGTCTTAACAAATTTTATAAAATTAAATCAAATTGAGTAGGTTCTCAGACCACAGTGGAATAAAATTAGAAATTAATACCAAGAGCAATTTTGGAAACCATACAAATACACGGAAATTAAATAGCATGCCCCTGAATTATCACTGGGTCAGCAAGGAAATTAAGATAGACTTTAAAATTTTTGTTTAAAGAAATAGAAATGAAAATACAACATACCAAAACCTGTGGCATACAACAAAATCAGTGCTAAAAGAGCACTTTATAGGATTAATGCCTACATTAAAAAAGTAGAAAGATCACAAATTAACAACCTAACATTACACCTGAAAGAACAAGAAAAACAAGAACAAACCAAAACCCAAGTTAGCAGAAGAAAAGAAATAGCAAAAATTGGAGCAGAACTAAATGAAATAGAAACCATCCCCAAAAGAATCAATGAAACAAAAAGTTGGTTCTTCAAAATAATAAACAAAATTGATAAATTGCTAACTAGATTAACCAAGAAAAGAAGAGAGGAGACCTGAATAAACATATCAAAAGTGAAAAAGGAGACATTACAACTTTTTTTTTTTTAAGACAGAGTCTCGCTTTGTTACCCAGGCTAGAGTGAGTGCTGTGGCGTCAGCCTAGCTCACAGCAACCTCAAACTCCTGGGCTCAAGCAATCCTGCTGCCTCAGCCTCCTGAGTAGCTGGGACTACAGGCATGAGCCACTATGCCTGGCTAATTTTTTCTATATATATTAGTTGGCCAATTAATTTCTTTCTATTTATAGTAGAGACTGGGTCTCGCTCTTGCTCAGGCTGGTTTCGAACTCCTGACCTCGAGCAATCCACCCACCTCGGCCTCCCAGAGTGTTAGAATTACAGGTGTGAGCCACCATGCCAGGCCGGAGACATTACAACTTATACCACAGAAATACAAATGATCATCGTAGACTATTATGAACAACTATATACTCACAAACTAGAGAAAATGGATAACCTAGAAAACCAGAAAACCTAGAGAAAATGGATAAATTCCTGAAAACATAAAACCTCCCAAGATTGAACCAGGAAGAAACAGAAAACATGAATAGATCAATAATGAGCAGTGAGATTGAATCAGTAATAAAAAAATCTCCCAACAAAGAAAAGCCGAGGACCAGAAGTATTCTCATCCAAATTCTACCAAACATATGAAGAAGAACTAATACAGTCTTCTGAAACTGTACCAAAACATATAAGAGGAGAGAATTCTCCCTAACTCATTCTACAAGGCTAGTATCACCTTGATACCAAAACCAGACAAGAATGCAGCAAAAAAGAAAACCACAAAGCAATATCCCTGATGAACATAGATACAAAAATCCTAAAGAAAATACAAGCAAATTGAATCCAGTAGCACATCAAAAAGATAATACACCATGATCAAGTGGGTTTTATACCAGACATGCAAGGATGGTTCAATATATGCAAATTAATAAGTGTAATACATCACATGAATGAAATTAAAGAAAACAATCATATAATCATCTCAGTAGATACAGAAAAAAACATTTGATAAAATTCATAATAAAAACTCTCAACAAACTATGAAAGGAAGGAACATAAAGGCTGTATATGACAAACCTACAGCCAACATCATACTGAATAGGGAACAATGGAAAGCTTTTCTTCTAGGAACTGGACTAGGACAAGGATGCCCACTTTCACCACTTCTATTTAACATAATACTGGAAGTTATAGTTAGAGGAATCAGGCAAGAGGAAAAAAGGGCATCCAAATTAAAAAAGAGGAAGTGAAATTATCTGTTTGCTAATAACATGATTTTATGTCTAGAACACCCTAAAGACTCCGGCAAAAAGCTCTTATATTTGATAAATGAATGTGGTAAAGTTTCAGGATACAAAATCAACATATAAAAATCATTAGCATTTCTATACACCAATAATGATGTTGCTGAGAATGAAATCAAGGAGGCATCTCATTTACAAGAGCTACAGAAAAGAATAAAATACCTAGGAGTATATTTAACCAAGGAGATGAATGGTCTATACAAGGAAAACTACAAAACCCTGATGAATGAAATTATAGATTACATTAACGAATGGGAAAACATCCCATGTTCATGGATCAGAAGAATTAATATCATTAAAATGACCATACTGCCCAAAGCCATCTACAGATACAGTACACTTCCTATCAAAATACCAATCTAATTTTTCACAGAATTATAAAAAAAAAAATTCAAAAATTCATATGGAACAAAAAAGAGCCTGAATAGCTAAAACAATCCTAAACAAAAAGAACAAAGCTAGAGCATCACATTACCTGACTTTAAATTATACTACAAGGCTATAGTAACCAAAACAGTATGGAATTGGTATAAAAATAGACACATAGATCAATGGAATAGAACAGAGAACTCAGAAATAAAGCCACATATTTATAGTCAACTGATCTTTGACATAGCTGACCAGTATATACAATGGGGAAAGGACAGTCTATTCAATAAATGGTGCTGGGAAAATTGGATGGCCTTATGCAGAAGAATGAAACTGGACTCCTGCCTCTCACCATATGCAAAAAATCAACTCAAGAAGGATTAAAGACTTAAACATAAGAACCAGAAGTATTAAAATACTGGAAGAAAACCCAGGAAGAACTCTTCTGGTTTACATAATGAATTCATGATTAAGACCTCAAGTGCATAGACAACAGAACCAAAAATAGACAAATGGGACTCAATTAAACCAAAAAGCTTCCACACAGCAAGAGAAAAAAATCGACAGAGTGAAAAGACATCTTTTCATCTCCTCAGAAAGGGAGAAAATATTTGCAACTATTGATTCAAAAGGGGACTAATATACAGAATACATAAGGAACTCAAACAACTGAACATAAAAAAGAACAAAAACAAATAATCCCATTAAAAAGTATGTAAAGGACATGAATAGACATTTTTCAAAAGAAGACATACAAATGGCCAATAAGCATATGAAAACATGCTTAACATCAGTACCCTTCAGAGAAATGCAGATCAAAACCACAATGAGTTATCATCTTACACCAGTCAGAATGGCTATTACTAAAAAGATAGAAAATACCAGATGTTGACGAGGTACTGAGAAAAAGGAACTCTGATTCATTGTTTGTGGGAATGTAAATTAGTACAATCTCTATGGAAAATTAGTATGGATATTTCTAAAGAACTAAACATAGAACTACCATATGATCCAGCAATCCCACTCCTGGGTACCTACCCAAAAGAAAAGAAATCAACATTGCAAAAAAAATACTTGGGCTAGTATGTTTATCATAACACTCCTCACAATAGCAAAGATATAGAGTCCACCTAAGTGCCCATCAGTGATGATGGGATAAAGAAAATGTGGTATACATACACTTAGAATACTATTCAGCTATAAAAAAAATGAAATCATGTCTTTTGCAGCAACATGGATGGGACTGGAGGTCACTATTTTAAGTGAAACAAACCAGACACAGCAAGTCAAATATCACATGTTCTCACTTATAAGTGGATACTAAAAAATGTGTACACATGGATGTAGAGAGGGGAATGATCGACAATGGAGACTTGGAAGTGTGAGAGGGTGGGAGGGGAGTGGATAAGGAGAAATTACTTAATGGGTACGATGTATATTATTCAGGTGATGGATGCCCTAAATCTCTAATTTGACCAGTATATAATCTCTGCATGTAACAAAATTACACTTGAACCGCATAAATTTATACAGATAAAAAATATTCCCCAGATACTTGAATATTTCTTAAGACTCATTTGTATATAAACACAAATTACTAGTGATAATTATAGGAATCATAGCCATGCGTTTGTTCTCCTGGGATCGCTACTTGCGTAGATAGAAGAAATGTGTTAATTCAATACAGTTAGTGGGTTGGGTGGCAGGAGTTTGTTAAGACCATTTTTCAAGAACATTTCAGTTTACAATGAAATAAATATTTATTTAAAGTGTTGTGGTTTTATATGTGCCAATCTTTTTTTCTTTACAGGTGTTGAAATAAGGGGAAACAAGGGAAAAGCAGGAGGTTCTCACCTTCCCACTTAGCAAAAGGAAAGAAAATTTCCCTTAGTTCTTAAGGAAGAAAAAATGTAGACCACTCTAAGGCTGTCTTCAACCCAGAGTAAGAAGAAGCACTTTTGTGCGCACTTTCTTGTGTGCATGGTCGCCACTGTCTCCTTGCTCACCTTTGGGATTGGGCTTAATGTTTTAACATTTCTTCGTAACCAGGAACTGGAAAATACACATTTAAACACGGTGGGAAACGAGGAATACTGAACTGTGTTGAACAGCAGGACAATCAAACAGCTGTTGAGTTAGAGAAAGCTGGGTCATATCAGAGTGGGTGCTATCAAAAGAGTTATGAGCTTAACATGACAGAAAATTACATGTACTTGAAATATGCCATTACGAAATGCCAGCCTGACATTAAGCTGCTTTATAGAGGTATCATGTCCTTAAATAGCCTGGTGATTATCCGTGTCCCTGGAGTGCTGCTTTCCTCCCTGATTTTGTAATACCCTGGCTTCTCTTTAATCACTGCAGAGTGTCACCATCTTAGGAAAATTTTTAAAAGAAAATTAATGTTGATTTCCACTGACAGCCTGGAGGGTATTTTTAAAGCTAGGCTGGAGACCTAGCCTTCATTCCCACTATGTGAAAAGGTAGGAGTTTCCCATGAAGTAAGAATCCTACTTTAACCATCCTTAAAAGATAAAAGCATTTTCTGTATACCCAGTATGCATTATATGCTTTACATGCATTACCACATTTAATGCTCATGAAATCTGTTAGGTGGGTTCTATTATAGATTCACTGAAGTTGAAGTACAGAAAGACCCAGCGACTTGTCCAAGGTGACTGGATAGTCAATAGTAGCATGGGGGATTTAACCCCGGCAGATTGACACCAGAGCCTGTGCTCTCAGTCGGTAAGCTATCCTGTTTTCCTCAAGGAAAGCTATCCTGTGTTCCGTTGAGAGACCTAAGCTGGGAGGAAAAGGTAAGTGAATTAAGAAATATTTATAGAAGGGGGGGGCAGGGGCAATATTTGTAATCCTAACAATATTTGTGCCTCCATAATATGATGAAATAAAAGGAAAAAAAAGAGAAATATTTATAGAAGAATTAAGAATATATTTATAAATATTTTATATAAGGTAAATATAGAAATATTTACAAGAGGACAAGAGACAAGGCAAAGCACTCCCCCTTTGTCTTTAGAATGGTGTGGTTGAGAAAACAGTAAGAGGTCATTCTTGCATAAGGACAGGCAATAGGAAGTGTGAATTAGGAGCACAAATGTGGAAAGTGAAGCTGTTTACAAAGGAAGGCAGCTGCAAATTTCCCATTTGCAGTGTTTGTCTCAGCTCCAGTTGTTCTTGCCATGATTACTCCAAATGTGTTTCCCAGTGGAAATAGTGACAACATAGGAAATATCATAATCATATTTTCATATTTTCTATTATCCCCCAAAGAATACATTAAGATGGTAATAGATACAGGTATAATTTGCAAGAAAAGTGCTATGTAGTAGACACACTGCTGATGAAAAAAAAAAAAACAAGACGATTTTTTTTTTTTATCTCTGGTATTGACCCAAACAAGGCAAAGTTTCAGGTATTATTCTGGGTCTGTTCTAACATGTAGATGTAATTGGGCAACAATTAGGCTTACTGGTTTGCTCTATGCTTTTCCCTATTAAATAAACATATATTTAGCATGTTCTGGAAAATCTCCTAGAGTTCATAATTGTAACAGCGAATGGTCCAATAGATGATTAGGGGGGCAGCACCTAATACTAGTTGCTGGATCAATGAAAGCACTGGTGCCTGCTCAATGTAAAAGTAGCTCCCAGAGGCAGCTGACACTTGAGTGGGCATTTTGTAATTGTTATGGAAACATATAAACATATTAATATGTTCAGCTCTCTTTCCGTGACCCCCAGCTTCTCTGACGCTGTCACCTAAGACGTCTGCTAGAACCTGTACTCTCACCAGTATCGTATGGCAATCTAGAAATGTGGGAAAATTAATGTCCTCTGGGGAAACTCTCAATCAAAGAACCATGAGTCAATAGTTAAATGCTTCTTTCTTTGGCCCTTGGGCAGACAAGACTGAGACTCCTTTTACACAGCTCCTCATAAAATCCCAGTGAAATCAAGCACAGTTGCCCACAGTGATGTTCAGCTCCTTATCTGCCTTTGTACTGACTTTCTCTCCTTCCCCACGTGTTTTATTCTTGCTTGGTCTTCACTTCTGTTTCCTGGAATCATTTCCAAAATAAACTACCTAAATGCAATTTTCATCCAGGTTCTGCTTTTGTGGAGAACTCAGGCTAAGATTATGTCGGATCATGAAAGAAGCAATATATACGGGCTGAGAGATGATGGGGGGTATTTGTCAGGGGATGGTATTGGCATTTAATATGGCTTTCTCTCCTCTACCAGATTTCTAAATATTGGAAACCTGGAGGGTTTTTCTAGGATTTATCTACTTTTCTTTATCTTCTTTTATTTGTCTACACTTTCTCTTCTTTATCTGCACTTCTCTTCATCTACATTTTCCCCTCAGGCAATCTAAAGTTCTTTGGTTTTAACCGCTACCTCCATTTTGATGACTCCCCAAATTATATCTCCAGTCTTGATTTCTTCTCAGAGCACTAGCATCATATATCCAATTGTCTACATATCTCCATTTGGATGTCTAGCAGGCATCTTTTTCTTCATCTGTACAAAATAAAACTCATGTTTACCTCCCAAAAATCTCCTATAAAATAACCCGTTATGCCCCTATTTTTCCTCATGGCACTGCGATCTGCCCTATAGTTCAAACAAATAAAACAAAGAAATTTAAATGTTGTTCTTGGTTCTACCCTTTTCATGCTCTTCCCAGAAAGTTCTGTCAATTATATCTCCAGAATAGATTTCAGTTTCTCCACTTATTTCCCCTTCTACTGCCATTTACCCTCATCCTAGGCATACTTACCTTTTGTCAGGACTACTACGATAGCTTTCGAAAATCTATTCTCATTACTGCAGGCAGAATAGTTTAAATAAATACATATAACCCCCTTCGCCTGTTTAAAACCTTTCCATGGCTTCCTAAGGCATCTAGAGATTAAA
This sequence comes from Mirza zaza, assembly GCA_008750895.1. Classification (NCBI taxonomy): domain Eukaryota; kingdom Metazoa; phylum Chordata; class Mammalia; order Primates; family Cheirogaleidae; genus Mirza; species Mirza zaza. The sequence continues at coordinate 145,290 of VSMD01049670.1, read as the reverse complement.
GTCTAAAACCTTACCATGTTCCCAAGGCCCTATATGATGTAGGTCCTGATAACATTTGATATGATTTTCTATCTTGCTCACTATTGCCATAGATCTAATGTTTATGTGCCCATCAAATCCATATGGTAAAACTTAATCCTCAATGGGATGGTATTTGGAAGTGGAGCATTAGGGAGGTGATTAGATCATGCAGCAGAGAATTCATGAGTGATATTAGTGTCCTTATAAAAGAAACTCTAGGGATCTAGCTTCCACCATGGGAGAACACAGTGAAACTATTGTCTATGAACCAGGAAACAGGCGCTCACCAGAACCTAGTTTGCTGACAACTTGATCTTGGACTTTTCAGGCTCCAGAACTGTTAGAAATACATTTCTGTTGCTTATAACTTACCCAGTCTGTGGAATTCCATTGTAGAAACTGGAATGGACTAAGGTACTTATGCATTGGCCACAGCAGCACCTTTCATTATTTGAAAAGCCCGGATTCTGTCTTTCCTCAGGGCCTTCCATTTTCTAAAACTTCTGCCTGGATAGTTCTTTTTCCTGTTTTTTTATTCTTTACCTCAGCACAAATATCTCCTCCTATGAGCATTGTTTTCATCTAATGCCCTCCATCCTAGTTACCGTCTGTCACTCCTTATTAATTTCTTTCATAATTCTCCTCAGAAATTTTATACTGTGTTCTGAGCCATTTTTACTTTTTTTTCATCTTCTCAATTAGAAGGTAAGCTCTATGAGGGCAGAAGTCTTATCTTTCTTGACAAACTTTACATTTCTAATACCTTTAGCTGGATCTGGCAACTTTGTGTTAATATATGAATGAAAGGCTAATTATTTTGAGAAATTTCTCTGGACAGTGTATGCAGGATTTTTTTCTCATTTATACTGAGGAAAATGGCCTAATAAACTTTGTTTAATTTTTCCTGTCTCAATTATCCATAAATCTTTGTGTCTTTGGAACCCTAATGAGACCAAGAGATGGGAGTAAACCTCATTATTTTGTGACTACATAAAGACATTCTTGTAAATCTTCATTTCTTATTTCAGATGGTCAGTCTTATTTTCAAGTAGTAAATAAAATTGATGACATCCCTTAGTAATCAATTTATTGCAACCAATTGCATTTTTCAATGGCTTTTATCTAAATAAAGTGATTATGTCTGAGAAGCCTGAGGTTTTTATAAGAAAGGATAAGACTTCAATTCCATCCGGTATGTATCTATTTTTATAAAAATGACTTGGCTAACTTCTTCTAATATAATCCTACCACACACAGAATAAAATCCTTAGCATGTTTTAAATCTTTCTGTCTTAATTCTTCCCCTCCCCAGTTCTACACAAATCCATTGTCTCAATTCCCTTAAAAGACATATGTATAAAAAATTTCAATACCTTTTAGTTATAGATTCTTCATTTACTCCAGTTTCAGTTTTCATAGCTGTTCACATCAGGATGTGGTGCCTAGCTTTTTAATGAGTCATCACAGGCTGGATTTGTTTGCTTCATTTTTAGTGCTTGGGGCATAGGGCTCTGTGTTCACTTTGGTAACCTTATTCTAAAATTTAGTACCAATACCACTAGTGCCAAAGGGTAAATTTTGCTTTTTTATTTTTATGGTGAAAATAAAGATAAAAGAAACAGTTCTGTGTTGATTTAATATTAATACCAATAACTTTTTATTTTTTTTCTGAAAATATTTGCAGACATTTATTTCTGCATATCAAAGCTAATGTTAAATTCTCAGCCAATTTGGTTTTAAAGGTAATCTTATATTATGATTTCTTGTAGCTTTTTATAATTTAGATTTTCCACATACTGAATTTTCCTAAAGAGAGGCGCATGTCTGTTATTTGTGACTTAGTTTCTTGATATATAATAAGTATGTTAAGGATTTCGTTATCTTTAAATGTAAAACAACTGGGCCTTGATACATAGATTTGTTATATTATACTCTCAGTTTGCCAAAATGACATAAAATAATTTGATTTTATATACTGCTTTTAATTTTCCTTGTTAATCTCTTATTATTAGATTGACTTTGAGATTTTATAATGGAGAGATTTTCTGTAGTCTGACCTCAGGGAAAACTCATTACCTCTTTTGCAATTACTTGATGGGCGTGAGAAATACCTGCTCAGTGATCACTCATTCATGGGCTTTGTCTCAACTGACTTAAAAAGAACCAAGAAGAAGATTTGACATTTTTGATCAGTCGGGTGGTATCCTTGATTCCTTTGAGTGACTTCTATCCTCTTTATCGCTTTCTCCTGTGCTCCATGTTTAATAATCAAATGCTCTTACCATCAGTGCAGAGGGGGCCGGACCTCCCATATGGGCAGAGACAGACAATATCTGTTCCGGATTTTGGAACGCAGGTGGCACCGTTTCCACATGGGTTGTTTTTACAACTTGCAAACTGGCACAGCTTGCCTGAGTATAGCCTCGGACACTCACAGAACCAGTTTTCACTGTCACTAAGAAAGGAAAAGCAATGAAAAAACCCTTCAGTAAACAATTGATATTTTATATATATACACACACACGCATACACACACATGCATGCACATACATATAAATAAAATTATAATTTGCATCTCATCTAATAAATGGAGTTTTTTCTCCCCCCTTTCTCTGTTCCAACTTTTGAGTATTTTTAGCTGTGTACTTTACGTTGAAAGCAGATTAACAGCTTTATAGATTGTCTGGAGCCATGAATTCTATTTTAAGCCATCTATTTTTATTTTTGATTTATCTTATCTTTTATTTCACACTGGGTGCCTCTTCAGGGCTTCATTAAATATGTGTGCTGCTGCCTCAATAAAGTGCATCAAATGTCTATTAGAAAAAACATCTTAGGCTCAAAGCTCAGAGGAGAATTTTAAGCTGGTGATAAGCTCCCTACACTGAGGACAAAGTCCTTCAAGAGCTGCATTTGTGGTAATTCTGAAAATAAGGCACAGTGGGGAGCTGTAATGACTATACAACTCTCCAGCTTAAAATATGCTTTGGTGGCCCCAGGCTGTGAGAGCCCCGTGAAAGCAGAGCTCAAGAAAAATACTCCTCTTACCTGCAAGGGAAGCAGTTTCGGGAGGGAGAAGTAACTTGGATTTTGTTATTTCTGCCTTCCCTGCATCCACTTCCCCCTTTTAAAGTAGCAGTAGCCTTTTTTTTGCCAGACCCACCCCTCCACCATTCTTGGTCAGTCCATGTTGTCTAGGAGGGACAGGCTCCACTCTTGGTGCCAATCATGATGATTAGTGCAGGATGGATTGACAGGCACACACTAAGTCGCCTGGCCAACCGCTGTTAGAGTTTCTAAGAGTGTGCTGTGTTTCTGCTGGGGTTTCTAATCTAGTAGTTACTGGTGGCATCTGCCTATACAGAGGGAAGAGCCTGGCTGAGAATAAACTAAAAGCTAATATGTAGCAATGACTAATATGTAGAATAACTAATATATAGCAATGCAAGTATAAGTGACAAGGAGTGATAGATTATTGATGATATAATATCAGTAACTGATCCAGCCATTACTCTGCAGTTATGTGAGCCACTATATTCTAGGCTCTTTTAAATTTTTTTAAGCCAATGTGATTTGAGATTTTGTCACTTGCAATTAAATTAATGCCATTTAACATTAAGGTTCTTTTCTTCTTTTTCTTCTTTCTCTCCTTATTATCTTAGTTCACACATCTTGTCATTAGGTTTTTTTTTTCCTCTTTGCATCTTTTCAACATGACTGTTAACTCTTAAGAGTAGTGCCAGGACTAGCCCCTATAATTGGGAAGCTATTTTATTTTTTTTTATGACTGAGTCTCCCAGTCTAGTTGTAGATCTTGCCCATACCATGAAATTTTCCCTTTGCCATTCTCATCTATGTGGTCTTTCAGTATCTTCCTTACATCTTTGAATCCTCTAACTCCAAAATAAATTTGCTTGCAGGAAAGGACCATTTCTTTCATAATAATGAGTACATGTCTTTGAAATGTGAAAGAGTTTCCTTTTCTATTAATAAGAATGTCCATATTTTTATATTAATTCTCCATGTTAGTAGAATGAAGCATTATGGAGAAAGTTTATGTATCAGATTGCAGGTAAAGCTGACTTCAGTGGAGTGGAAGGCTTTGAGGCTTTCAGATTTTACTCACACATAAGTGATCGGTAACACTCATTTTATAACCTTCATGGCAACTCGTATAGCACTTTATGCATTATAGACAGATACAGAATCTCATAGATTTTCAGAGTTGGGGAAAAATTATAGGTCAATGCCACTAAAATGGTTATAAAATACCCTAGACAAACTTTTCCATTTCTGGACAATAAACGTTTTGAGCCAATGCTGTTCCTTGTTGCCTGAGAATAGTGGTGAAAGTATAGCCAGGCAACCTGGTGGGCACAGAGATATTTTCTGGTGTGACTTAAAGTACTTGTTACAAACTGTTGTTTGTGGTCATGAATAAATCTAATGTAATTTTGCTTCCATTCACCCAACCTGGAGTTGAAAACTCAGTATTAAGCATATTCTGGGATAAAATCATGGCATACAGCACCTTTGAAAGCTGCATTCTAGAAGGGCCAAATCAGTCTTTTTCAGATAAAGGAGAATGCCACACATGTGAAAGTTAAACTAAGCTAAATATTGATTGATTTAAGTGCTTTAATCATGTAGACCCAAACAAATTTGAAATATGGGAAAGATGCTTTTGTGCTAAAAACCAAGGAAAGCACCATTTTTAATCATGTCCTATTGATAAGTCAAGCCTCATCTCCTCTTTTTGCTTTCATCAGGTGTTGTGAGAAGTTGGTTGTGTAAATTAACATGGACATGACTAACTGTGTGCATATGTATATCAGCAGGTAGCTAGATTGGGAAAGGCAGGGAGAGAGAGAGAGATTTTACAGAAAACTCTCCAAGAAAGGGGAAAATCACCTTATCTGGCTAAATAATGGCAAGTGTACAGAGCAGTCTGGCCCATCTTCATATCTCATTAGCACTTCATTAGAAAGTCAGCTTTAACCAATTTAGATTTTCCCAGATGATACCTCTATGTACTTCACTTCACCTTGAAATTGCAGCAAAATTCCTGGAGTGGCAGATATTTTACCAATAATTATTTTTTTAAAGATCTATGTTATTGTGTTACCTAAAGTCTTCTCTTACCCAGATTTTCCAAAGATCCTTATTATGAAATCACAGATTCTTCAAAAGCTACCAAGTTTGCTGTTTTCCCTGTCACTTAACCCACTTTGATGTCTCTTCACATCCTGTAGCAAATGGCAATGTTGACCAAGAAAAGGAGTGTCCTAATATTGATGGACCTTAAGTAAGACAGTTGCCTTTTGGAAACAGTGACTGAAACAATGTCACCCTCCTTTGCTAAGTTTACTTGAGATGTTGCAGCATTGCTGTGGATTTATTTGGCACTGCTTGATGTAATTAGCTATGAGAGAATATATTCACAGGAAAAATTTTTCTCATTTGAAAGAGTTTCAAAAATTTAATCCTTCACAAAATCTGCAAACCATATTGAAAACTGTTTTGCAAAACTCCCTTTAAGGAGGTCAGAATATTTTTCTGAATTAAAAGTATGTCTGTTTCCACATCTTTGCAATAGTGAATTGTGCTGCTATAAACATTTGAGTACATGTGTCTTTTTCATAGAATGTCTTTTTTTTTCCTTTGGGTAAATAACCAGTAGTAGGATTGTTGGATCAAATGGTAGTTCTATTAAATATTTTTAGTTCTTGGAGATATCTCCATACTGCTTTTCATAGAGGTTATACTAGTTTGCAGTCCCACCAGCACTGTGTAAGTGTTTCTGTCTTTTTGCATCCCCTCCAACATTTGTTGTTTTGGGACTTTTTGATATAAGCCATTCTTACCTGAGTTAAGTGATATATCATTGTGGTTTTGATTTGCATTTGCCTAATGATTAGAGATGTTGAGCATTTTTGCTTATGTTTATTGGCCATTAGTCTACCTTCTTTTGAAAAGATTCTGTTCATATCTTTTGCCCACTTTTTAATGGCGTTGTTTAATTTTTTTCTTGCTGATTTACTTGAGTTCTTTATAGAGTCTAGTTATCAGCCCTTTATTGGGTGTATAGCATGCAAATATTTTCTCTCATTCTGTAGGTTGTCTAGTCACTCAATGATTGTTTCTTTGGGTGTACAGAAGCTTTTTAATTTGATCAGGTCCTGTTTATTTACTTTTATTGTGGCTGTGATTGCTTTTGGGAGCTTCTTCATAAATTATTTTCCTAGGCTGATGTCTATGAGAGTTTTCCCAACATTTTCTTCTAGAATCTTATGGTTTTATGCCTGAAGTTTAAGTCTGTTATCCACCATGTGTTGATTTTTGTGAGTGGTGAGAGGTGTGGACCTTGTTTTAGTCTTCTACATGTGGCTATCCAATTTTCCCCCACACCATTTATTGAATAAGAATTCTTTTCCCCAGTGTATGGTTTTGTCTGCTTTGTCACCCATCAATACATGAGTGGATTAATAAAATGTGATGTATTTATACTATGGAGTACTACTCAACCATCAAAAAATTGTAAACTAATGCCTCTTGTATTATCCTGGATGGAGCTGGAGACCATTCTTCTAAGTAAGGTATCAGAAAAATGGAAAAACAAACACCACATGTACTCACCATTAAATTGGAACTAAGTAATCAACACTTATGTGCACAGGTGGAAATAACATTAATTGGAAATCAAACAGGTGGGAGGGGAGAGGAAGGGATGAGTAAATTTACACCTAGTGTGTACAATGCACACTATCTGGAGGAAGGGCACATTTATAACTTTGAGTCAAATGGTACAAAGCAATTTACATAACCAAAACATTTGTACCCTTGTAATATTCTGAAATTTAAAAAAAAGTAGATCTGAGAAAGAATCCAGATGTTGGCAAAGTTTTTACATGTATACCAAAACATCATATATTTTTGCCAATTGCTGTCAACCAATATTTGCTGTGCATCCAAGTCACAGAGCCATGTGCCATTGGGTGAATAAGACTCACTTTTGCACTCTTTGGAGGAGACAACATAAATGCCTAAGCAAATCTCTGCAAGACGTAGCATGTGTGACAAAGGAATATAGACAGTTGCAAGGATATTAAGGCCTTAGCTCTGTAATATGTTAATTTAGATGACAGTAGTTTCTAAAAGCTAGTCTGTGAACTGGCACACAGGATATTGTTACCAGAGAACTTCCTGTGTGCCTTTTATAAATGCAGATTTCCATGCTCTCCTGGCCCCCTGAGATTCTGATTTAAAAATTGTGGGATGAGTCTCAAGATTTTATATTTTAAAAATGTCATCAAGGAACCCCTTTGCATAGTCTACTTTGAGCTTAAGCCAATCTCCCTGAGACAAATATTCTTTCCACAGTAAATATTTGGTGGGCATTAGTTCTAATGTTCTGGCATCTTAGCAGGATGCCAGAGCTTTAAAATTTTCTTATCTTTTTGAGCTACATTTTGAGTTTTGACTAACTTTTATCTGAAAGCATGATAGTTATCCACCAAAGTACAAAGATTAGAGGGTTTTTATTTTACTAGTGCCATATGTGGTCTGCTACATGTTTATTACATTTCACTACAACATGGAGGAGGAAAAAATTCACTTAGTCATTTGAAAGCTTGGTTTAAAAAAATCCACATAAGTGTATACAAACATCTGTATACTATAACTGCTACAGGATATTTTATTTCAAGTCTACAATATGGTTAGAATATCAAGTGACTGTCATTAAGTTTCTATGGGTATTACAAGTTGTCTTCAGAACAATTTAGCTGATTTAAAAAAACATCAAAGAAGCTGGTTTGAAAAGGATGCCCACTATTTATATATCACAGCCAGATGACAGAAAATTTTCTAAAGTGCAAAGAACTCCTGCATGTATTAACTTAAAAAAATAAATAACTCTTTTCCACTCTTTGTATCTAACAGATCATTAGTGGATTTCAAAGTTGGCCACCCACAGTGTCAAGAGAGGGAGATTCTCAGCAGGAAAGTATGTAGAAATGAATCCTTATGAATAATGTCTCTAGATAGTTCTAAAAAATAAAATTGCTATTGGCAGAAAGAACCCATTTCTATGTATAGGCTCTTCTATTTATAGGACCACAGCCCAGGCTTATGAAGGAATGCAAATGAGTAGCTATGGTTCAGGAACTTTCATTCTGTTTTCATGAACTTCACAACACCAAGATAGGAGTCTTCTAATTACGAAGAAATACTTCCCTTCCCCATAAGAATTTTCCTTTAAAATTTTGAATCCCTGTCAAATGATTTGTCAGCTGTGTGTGGAGACTCAACACTTCAGCACCATGGATAGTTTTTCTTAGTCTATTTCTAAGACAGAGCTGCCTAAATGGATGTTATTTCTTGCAGTAAGGCACACCACCGTGTTTGACATTTTTCATTTTTAACTTTTTCTTTTTAAAAGTAGCCAAGCATGAAAATAATAGAAAAAATGCAAAATCAAAATTACCTTATAGAGGCCTAGAAAGTGAACTTGGGAAACATAGGTTATATAATATAGACATAAACAGAGAGCTCAGGAAAAACGTCCTTCTGCTATAGAAACTTTTTTCTTCATCTGAAAAGATCTTAATAAAGGCAGAGACAAAGAAGATGAAAAAGAATAAGAGAGTAATAAATATCATAAGAGAATCATATGTGAAGATATATAAAATAGGGAGAATTCACAAGCTATGTAAAATATATTTTTTCTTTTTGTTTTAGGATCTGTCCAATTTTTTCCTCTTTCTTTAAAAGCTTTTCTTCTCTTTTTTTTCTTTTCTTTCCTTCCTCCTACATATCTTCCATCCTTCCTCTCTTTCTTTATCTCTCTCCCTTTTTTTAAAACAAAGCTTTCATTGGTAAAGAAAGATGATCAAAATTTCTTTCCCAGCAAGCACATCAGGAGCAAGTATCTCCAGAAAGAGATATTTTTCAATTTCTTTTGCCTTGTGATTCTCTAAGTTCTTATGAAATAAAGCATTGCTTCCAAGGCAGAAGCCTCAGAAAATATCAAACCCAAATGGGGGAGATAACTTAATAAAAGTGGCCGTTATCTATGTAAGTTAAATGAGATATGCATGGGAGTGTGCCTAGAACAATACTTGGCATTGATCAACTGCTCTATATGTCACAGAAAGGAGGTGGAAATAGATGAAACTTCATTAGTTGAGTCTGAATCAGTTAATAGTGGGATATGAGCAATATGATAAAATCTGGTCCAAAGAGAAGTGGGCTGGGGAAGAAGGCAGAGATGGAGGGTATTGGTGGGTGAAAAAATAAAATAATGCATTAATAATTGTTTTTTTGAATGAATGTATCATTTCAATGTCTAAAATTACCTCTCCCAATTAAAATATATCTCAGGATTTTACAATTAGACGTTGTGCCCAAATAACAATGCCATAATAGATTTTCTCACTCTTTGCTCACTGCGAAATTAGCCGGTCTCTAGCCCCCTGCTTGGTAACGGCAATTTGAGCAGGATTTAATATAAGAAAATCAGTAAATGCAGTGCTTATGCAGCTCTAGAGCTCTCAGGTAATTTCCTCTAAAGATAATGTGCCTATTTGGAGGCTATTTAAGAATAGAAGAGTTGGTATAAGCTTTTTAAATGCTATCTTAACTCCTCCTAAAAAGAAACAAAAAATTCTCTTAAAATATTTAAGCCCACAAAGTGCCATTTCACCCATTCCCTTGACCTTAGTAATGTTCACATACACACAATTTCTACTCAACTGTTACCATGGTGGATTCAACTATTGTCGGGAAGATAGAAACACAGCAAACAATGTTGATGGTTGCTCTTTTCTGATATGAGGAATTATTTACAAAATTGCTGTGGGTAGAAAATTTAAGGAATAGTAAATAATTCTCTAGAAAGGTACACATGTATAACACAAAATATTCCTTATGGGAATTGATACGTTTTTATGTTGAATTTGCAACAAGACATTTAATTTTTGACAGTTTCTCACTTATTCCACATCCACCCTTTTGTCAATTCTCTATGGTCCAATTTTGGGTTGGAAAAAAACAAGAAATTTAGAGGTGCTCTTGTCTCTAAACATATTTATTTAGCAGCCTTGTTCTTAAAGTACAGTTTGTGTCTGCCACTTAGGACAAGAAGGTGACATTTGGAACTGTCTCAAATCTCCTTATATAGAGTCGGCATCCTGAACAATGTAAACCACAGATTACTAACTGGCAAGATGTTTAACGCCCACCTCTTGAACCACATGGTATATTTAGATTATAATTCTGAAGTCCAGCACAGGGTTAGATGTACAGTGATAAGGAACAATATAAAATTCTTCATTCAATATTAACACTCTATACAAGAGATCATTTCCTTGGTTCCCAGCCTAGTTTACACCTTCATCTCATACAGCTCCCTGTAGCATGTTTACACATTTATGTTATCCTGTTATCCCAGACATCCCCAACTCATTCATCAAAATGTTTACATTAATTTTGGTTTTGACTCCTTCTTCTGCACAATGTTTGTTCAGATCTGTCCCAATCTTTAAGTCCTGTGACTGATGCTCGCAGGAGATGACCTCATTTCCTACTCTATAGTTAAAATTGCGGTCATCAGTACCAAACTTGTCTTCCCACATCACCTCTTGCTGCACGTATTTCTCCATCCTTCTTTCCTTTTACCTGAATTCCCAAGAAGAGGTATCTCCTGCCAATGCTAGAATTTTGCTTAATTTAAACTTTTCAATATATTTCATGCAAAGAGGCTGAGTTGAGACATAAATGGTGTTGGTTCTCTTAAGAATTTGGACTTTTGTTCTTTGAGGAATCTCTATGCTATTTTCTCTAGAATTTGTACTAGTTTGCAGATCATCACTTACGTGCACAGATGGAAGTAAAATACAGTGGAAATCAAGCAGGTGGGAGTGGGGAGGAGCAGATGGGTGAAATCATACCTTACAGGTACAATGTACAGTATCTGGGTGATAGGCACACTTATAACTTTGACTCAAAAAGTACAAAAGAAATCCATGTAACCAAGACATTTGTACCCCTATAATATTCTGAAAAAAAAAGAAGAAGAAGAATTTGAACTTTAACTTATTGGTAATAGATATGCACTGAAGGGTTTTGAACAGAGAATTAATTATATTTGTTTGAGAATTATTATTCTGGGGTTACAGTGTTTTAAATGTACTGGAGAGCAGTATACCTGCAGATAGAGTGTACCCATTATTAGTTTATTGTCTATTAGTTCCAAATCCACCCTTTACTGTCCTTGTTTGTGATATTGGAGCTGGACCCTATAAACGCCTACCCTTTGCCAGCTGGAATGATGTTAAGCTTTATCAGCAGAGGGCGCTTGGAGGGACACTAAAAGAAAAAGGCTTTTCTCTTCCTAGCTTGAATGGACATTCCACTCTTCCAACTTCTGTTGGAGGCATGCACAAGACACTTGGCGGTGTGCAGCCTGAGCATGTCTTTGCACACCTGCTGGTGAGAAATGCCACTAAAAGAGTTCAACCCCCACCCTGCCTGGCTTTCCAGCTAAAATGTCAGGTGTCCCCGTGGGCGAATTCCCAGCAATTTTTTAAAAGCACTTCCAAGTGTGGCTTTCCAGTAGTGGGTGGTTTGACAAAGTTTCTCAGGTGCCCCAGTGGGCAGAATTGTAGCAAGTTCAGCAGCATCTCTGTGGGTGTTTTCTCAGTGAGCTTCCTAGCACCCCAGACAGTGACTTCCTAGTAAGTTTATTCAGCATTCCAGCAGGGAGCTTACTCTTTACCAGCCCTGGTCTGTGGTATCTCACTGAGCTTTTCTATCATCTAATGGCCATAATCTCTCCAACACTGCCTGTACCATCTTGCGTGTGTGTGTGTGTGTGTGTGTGTGTGTCTTCTAATTTGTTTCTTTTTTGAGTGTTCTTCCTCAGCCCTAGAGGTAGGAATGGTTCCCTACATCCACTATACCTGAAATCTTTAATGCACTCTTTTCCACTTAGCAGTTAATTCCCTGTTACTAGTCAATAATTCTTCATATTAAACTTCCTAAATTATGGTGGTGGCTCAGTCACCTGACCAGAGCTTGAGTTATATGCAGAAATCTAAGCTGAAATGTAGATAAACCCAGTGGAAGTGGGCATGGAGATTCGAGAGATTCTTAGGGAGAAAAATATCTATTTAACTTGATAATTGGTTTCTGTTTTGAGTAACTGAGTAGATTGTGGTGCCATTCTTGGAACGGAAGAATACTGATTTAGAAAGTAGGAGGAGAATATAATGAGTTCATTTTTATACATACATTATTTGAAGCACCAATGGATGTGCCAGTGAATATATTAAGTGGTGTGGATGAGTCATTGTTAAGTTTAAATGAATACATATTCTTTCTCTTATAAATGCAATTACCATGCATAAAATAGCTGTGAAATAGCTGTTCTTCCTGGTGACAGTTTGGTTAGCTTCATGGATAGTCGTGAAGATGAAAACATGTCCATGAGAGAGAGCTGAATGAACAGAAAGCACGCCAGATCGTTTTCATGCAACTGTTGTTGATGATGATGATTCATTATAAAATGAAGCATCTGGGATGAATGTCAAACTGGACAGGATGCAAGTACAAAAGGAGTGAGCCAGGGACTCTCTCGGGCAAACCAGCGGTATGATTGTCCTCTATTTGGGGTCATAATATTTTTTCCTTAGCCTATTATTGTCCTGAATGCATTAATTATTAACAAATACATAGAGTTTCCATCTTAAGCTATTATAATCCTGAAGTAGAAAGGCTGCAATTTTTATTTTAACTGCTGTATTATTATTTGGAAATTCATTTGATTAGGGTTAAAATTTACATATATTTAGGGCATGATCTTAGAGTAATATTTTGTGTTAAGCTGATGAAACTGAGATACATACATAGCTCAGAGAACTGGAAACAGCTTTCCTGATGAAGAAACTACTGATAATAAATCACGGCTTTTCTGCCTTTGAAATAATGTGCTTCTCCCCCCCTTTATTTCTTTTTCTTTTTTTAATCCTGAAAGAGATAATTTGAGTTTTAAATACAAGAGGTTGAAAGTGGCTTCAGGCTTTTTCAATTAAAAGATTTAGTGTGCAACTTCTTTGCACCAGAAAAAACTAAATCTCTTCTTGGAATCGGTTGACATGACGTTAAAATGGACTGTGCTATTTCTTTAAAAACCATGTACAATGGCCAGTCCGCATCAAAAGGTGTTTTGGCTGCAGGCAAGCTTCTCAGTTTCATAACTTTATGGATGGTAAATGACAGTTTTAAAAGGCACTTATACCTAGTTAACACTTTTTTTGGATACTATTAGATGTGACAATTTTCTTTTACATTAAATGGATAAAAAAAAGAAAGGAACAGTCAACTTTCCCTGCTGTTTCAATAGTTTCAATTAGTTTCTTTCTCCTGAATTGCTCCATCAGATGGGCCAGATAAGATTTCACTATTTGGGGGGATCGTTTTAAGCTTCTTTTCCAGCAGTTTGTTATTTTTAAAGCTCCAATGATTCACTATAAAATGCATCTCCATCTGCAGGAAGCAATTCCTAAATTGCTTCACTCAACAAATCCAAAACTGCTAGGCTCACTATAGCACAGAAATAAAACAGGTTTGGAAAGGGATTATCTATTGGGTTCAGAAAACCTCTTCTGAAATAGGTTATGGCATGGAGCAGATATCTGAATGCCAGAGAGAACTTTTATTTTATATTATTATTTTAGTAAGGATCATGCAAAGTTTTGTTGCATTGCTTTGAACTATTTCCTGGTTAAAAAAATATATGTCCTGGTAACTAATATTTAATATGTAAGTTATGAGTCGTAAACTCTTCAGTTCAAACTAATTAAAATTTTCTAAGCAACTTAAAATTGTGTTTGTATAAACACATATTTAAATATCTTTTTCTCAAAATTTATTAAATCTTAAGTTGAATTCATTTCTGTATTCATTTAATTAAAGTTAATTCTCCCCTCCCCCACCTCCTCGGTATGCATATACGAAATATTAGTTTTCAGCCTGGAGATGTTATTTCCATTACTCATATAATAGAGTTGAATTATTGGCATAGGTTTTATATACAATAAAATGTAAAATGGGTTAAAAATCTCAGTTTATCTTTGTTGTTTTAAATCTAATTAAAATAGAAACAAGAAAAAGTGCTGGTCAAGGGACAAAGAGTTGTTTGCTAGTTTAATCACATGTGGGAAGCTGTTGTTATCCTTGAGACTTAGAAAAGGTTAACTATTCTATAGGATTTTTAGACAGGACACAATTTATCTTCATACTGTGTCAGCATTTTTCTTGAAACTGATTTAGCCTCTTGCACTAGAAAGAAGAGCTACACTAGAACTTTTAATTGAAAATCCTGCAGCTACTTTCAACCTCTGATATCTAAAATCAAGTTATCGCCTTCTAAAAAGAATAAAAAAGAGCTAGCTAACCTGGAAGTTGTTCAGGCATCGTTTATTACTAAAAGTATTGTTAGTGACTGTGCCAATTCCTTCAGGAAACCTCTAGGTATGAAGATTATAATATATAAATTAGACTATTTAGGGGATACTTTTTTAGTTTTTATTTTTTTAAAATTTTTTATTTTTTGAAATTGGCATGTGATTAAATTTTCAGGTGTGCAAAATGCAATTCTATTTTTTTTTATTTTGGCATATTATGGGGGTGCAAATTTTAAGGTTTCAATAAATGCCTTTTCCCCCTCTCCCCCTACAAGTCTGAGTTTCCAGCATGACCATCCCCCAGATGGTGCACATCTCACTCATTATGTATGTATATACCCGCCCCCCTCCCCGCTCCCATGTGCCCAATACACTATTACTGTAGTACCTATGTGTCCACTTAGGTGCTGCTCAGTTAATACCAGTTTGCTGGTGAGAATATGTGGTGCTTGTTTTTCCATTCTTGGGATACTTCACTTAGTAGTATGGGTTCAAGGGATACTTTTTCAAATTACAAAAGATGTCACTCAAGTCTCCAATAAATAGCTTTATACCAATATTTTTCAGGGATACACCATTTACCAAAGACGGTGCTGTCACATTGTGTTTGGTTTCATACTGAAGTTTCTTGAAGGTGCTCCATAAGTTCCTATGAGGGGCAAAGGGGCAAACCTTCAACCCACTCTGCCATGACTCAGTCAGGGCTAGTTAGCTTTTATCTGCAGCAATTCATTCATTCACTCACTTGACATTTACTGGACTTCTTCTCTATGCCAGGCACTGTAACATCGTGCTAAATAAAATAGATATAGTCTTGTTTTGTATTGAATTTACAATCCAGATGGGGAGTCAGGAATTAAGCAAGTGAATATTAAATGATAAATTATGCTAAGCACTGAAAAAGAGTATCATGTGGTGCTTGCTACAGGAGAGCTCAGCAAGGGGACTGTTTTAGATGGGTGGTCGGGGGAGAATTTTCAGTGGAATGAATAATTAAACTGAAATATAAATAATGAGAAACTGGGCCAGGTAAAGACTGAGGAGTGTTTCAAACTGAACAACATGTATGAAGGCCCAGGTATGAGAGAAAGTCTGACTTATTCCAGGACTTGAAAGTAGCCATTTTTGCCTACAGTTCAGAGAACGGGAGGAGATTTGAAGAACCAGAGACCAGATCATGCAGGGATGTCTGTGATTTGATATCAACCCAAATGTTGATATATACTCAACATTTAACTCAAACATAGTTAGCATGAGCCCCGTCCCAGCAGCTGATTAAGGCATACCCTATGAAATACTCTATGAAAAATTCCAAATATACATCATAACATAGTGTTCGCCTTTGTTCAAAGGATTGATTCAAGCAGTAATCCGTCACAACACTTGCTGGCTCTTAAAGCAATGGCTTCCCATTTACATTTGGAACCAAATCCAGCTTCCTTACGAGGGCCCACAGGCTGCACATGATTTAGCCTTGCTTCCTTCTGTGGCCTTCCTATTTCCACTCACTCACTGTGCCCCTGCTTCACTCGCCTTCGCTGTGACATGTCATGTGACCACAGCCTCAACTGACTTCGGAGGTAACTGTGCTGAGTTCCTTAGACCTCAGGCTCACTGTACTCTGACAACGTCTCATGTACTCATGAGCAAAATCATTTTTGCCGAGGACTCAGGACTTCTCAGAGATCCCTGCTACCCTTGTGAAAATGTACTCTGAAAGAGCAGGGCTAATGCCCTATGGGGCAACCGCCAACCCACGGTGGTCGGAAGTCAGCAGCAGAGTGCTTCTGCCTTCTACCTTTTGGGCGAACACTGCAGACCTTGTGTGGGCTTCTCAGGAGGTCGCAGCAGAAGAGCACCCCCATAGCGATGCTTCTATAAACCTGCTTACCATTTACTTTTCCTTCTGCTCTATCTTCCTCTCCCCAGTCTTTCACTTGCTCTGTGGGATCACCTCCAATAAGTTGCCTGTGCTACAATCTTTGTTTTTAGGGGGAATCCAAGGTATGACTCTGATCTGTTTGTTTTGCAAACACTGTGTGTTTGCTGCCTATTTAGGCCATTTGTGCTTTGCCTAAACCTTCTTTCTCTTTTTTATGATCTTTGTATGGCTGATGCCTTCTCATCATTAAGTTTCAGTCTAAATGTTATCTCCTGAGATGAGCCTCTCCTCTAATCAAGTGTTGCCCCCAACTACTTATCCTTTTTTTATTACATAACTCTTAGTATGTTTATTATAACTGATCACTTTTGAAATGTCCCTATTTATCTTCTTATTAATTTATTTGATTACACATTTATTTGTACTTAGGATGTAAGCTCTGGGAGAGCAGAATCCTTACTATGCTGGGGAGAACTGTGTTCTCAAAGCCTAGAACAATGGCTGGCATATAATGTTTATGCAATAAATATGTGTTGAAGGAATTAACAAATGAAATTCTATGTGTTTTGAATGTGAGATAATAAAATGCAGAATGTAACACTTTTCTGTTAAGACCATATATTTGAAACAATCTCCCGAAGTGTTCCTACTACTAAGAAGGTACATGTGAAGTTTCTATCAAGTAAATAAAACGAGAAGAAAAAAAAATCTGAATTTTTTTTTTTTTTTTTTTTTTGAGACAGAGTCTCACTTTATTGCCCAGGCTAGAGTGAGTGCCGTGGTGTCAGCCTAGCTCACAGCAACCTCAAACTCCTGGGCTCAAGCAATCCTGCTGCCTCAGCCTCCCGAGTAGCTGGGACTACAGGCATGCGCCACCATGCCCGGCTAATTTTTTCTATATATATTTTAGTTGGCCAATTAATTTCTTTCTATTTATAGTAGAGATGGGGTCTCGCTCTTGCTCAGGCTGGTCTCGAACTCCTGAGCTCAAATGATCCGCCCACCTCGGCCTCCCAGAGAGCTAGGATTACAGGCTTGAGCCACCGCGCCCAGCCAAAAAATCTGAATTTTTAAATGGAGTTTTCTTTTACTGATAACTTTCTACTTAATTTTACTAAAATGTCCTGACTGGATAGTGATTGCCCTTGTGTGAGAGAGTATGGACTGTCAGGGGGAATAGAAAGGTTTTGGGTGCTGGAAATGTTATATATGTTGATTTGGACTGTGGTTATATAGGTATGTACATATGTAAAAATGTATTGAGTATATGTGAGGTGTATGTGCTTAACTGTATGTAAGTTATCCTTAAACATTTTGTTTTAAAAAATCTTGATCTAGTTTGGTCCTTGGGGAGTAAAAATATATGCCAATTTTGCAAGTTTTAAAAATATAAAGGCCTCTTTCATGTCAAATTAATTTTTCAGATAGTCCAGAAAATCTTGATTTTTGAAATATGAGGTAGGTTGATAAGGAATATCTTTAATACATTTTTATATTTATTAAATACTCTTTGTTAACATAGGGAAAGATCAATCTATACTGTCTAAATTCTTGGAGAGGAGGAAACTTTCGTACTTAAGAATATATATTTTTTGAAAATATAACTTTTGTTAATGGAGGTTGCATATTAATTTCAAATACTTTATCAGTTGTCTTGGAAATGATATTCTATCTTAAAGTCCCTTGCATTGGTCCTGTGAAATACAGTGGCTACATAGAGTATTTCCATTTTTATTAAATTTGTGTTCGCCTGTTCTTTCCATTTGGGTCTCATATAAAATTACACAGCTAAATTAACACCAATTTAAGTGTAGTTTCAAAATCAAAATCTAATATCCTTCAATATCTTAATCAGGACTTAAGTATTTTATAAATAGCAATTAGCTTTTTTTGTGGTGTAGTAGTCACACTCATATTCCATGAGGCACTAAAAGTCTAGGAGTAATTCAGTAGCATTAGGGCAAACCTCAATTGCAAACCAAGTAGGCTGCATCTTTTGTGGTCTAGGTTAAGTTGGATGTTCCCTAATCTAAAAATATCTCTCCATTGTCTCATAGTTGCTCCATGAAAACCTATTCTCAGTGCTTTATTCTTTTTAGGTAGAGAACTAAACATTCTTTTCGTACTTTAAGGACTACTTTAGTAGCCACCTTCTCAATGATACCCATGGCCAAAAGTAATTTCTCTTTTCTTTGACACACTGATGCCATTCACTTATCCACTCAGACATTCAGTAAATGTTTATGAAATTCTGACATGTGTCAGGCACTGGATTGGCCTTTGGGATAGAAAGATACATCTGGCATGACCATATCTTATCAAGAGTTTAGTCTAAATTAATGTTTCTTAAAATTAGTTTGCATCTGAGTTGCTATGGGAGCTTGTCAAACATATAGCTCAATAGGCCTCACCAAGGAGAACGTGGGGGATGGGAACTGGGCATGTATATATTTTAGCAAGTTCCTATATGATTGTGATATACACCTTTGGTGGTGTGGTTTCTACCCTTCCACAATATTTCCACTGCAAGAACTCGACCCAATTTGTGACTAGAAAGAAAATCTTTATATTGAGTTGAATCTCTCCAACTTTTTTAGATGTAAGCATTGATTATAGTCATACTCTTTGGGAGAATATTCTTCTTCCAATTTGCATGGTGTATAGTTAATGTCAAATAAATATTTGTTAAACAATAAATCAATGACTGACAGTTTTTCAACCATTCAAACTCAATTGTCTTCACCTGTCTCTTATGTGATATTTCTTCAAGAACATAAAAGTTGGCATCTGAGATTCCCGGTATCTAAGGTAAAAAAGGAAACTTGATGTTCTATGTTTCTTGTCATGCTTTGATTTAACAGTGTCTAAATAATCTGTAAGTTTTATATTAGGCAAAAGTCAACAACCTTTTATCTATTGGCTTGGCTCACACAAAGATCATCTTACTCCTGTTTTTAAAAATATTTTTCTGCTTTCAATGAATAATGTTTAATAATATTTTCTGATTTTGGAAATACATACCCCTTGTACAGAATGTAGAAAAGAACAGAAACATTTAAGCAAAAACTAAAAGTCATTTATAATTCGACTTCCCCAAAATAAGAATTGTTAACATTCTGAAATACTTCTTTCTTATCTTTATAGATAGATATGTATAATTCAGAATTTATCATATTTAACAGTATTGGCAAAGTTGTGTTGTTTGTTCACAAATGACATTGTTAATAAATGTCATATTATTATGCTTCATACCATACATACACACTCCATAAGTCGTGCACCACATAACGAGTTTCCAGCTACATCAATGGCAGACCGCCTATGCAATGATGGTCCCATGAGATTACAATGGAGCCAATAACCTCCTATCACCTAGCGATGTCACAGCTGTCATGTAATGTCCATAGAGCAACATTACTGACAAGTTAAACCTGTTTTCTTTCAAGAAGCATGGAATTTTCTTTTGGGTATATTTTACAGGATTAAAACTTGATATATTTTGTTTGATTTTTGAAGACATATTGTCTATAAAGCAAGACCTAGTAACATTTTTCTAGGTTACACGATATGAAATCAAATTATAAATGGAAATGCCAGAGTTTGCACAGACTAAATAAAAAGAGGAAAAAAACTGTATATATATATATATATATATATATATAGTTACACTTTGAAAAAAATTGAAATTATTGCTTTAGATCACTTTTTTAAATATTTGGAAGAATCCAGGAAGAAGTAATGTTATGCAAGTTTCAACACAGCACATTTTCAAAATGAAAAACCCTTTAGGGAATTTGGTAATAAGGTGATAACAAGATGATGAGGTGCTAAAGGAGTTAGTTTCTGCTTTGAATTTTTTTCAGCCCATTATCCTTATTGATGTCCTGTAACACTTCAATCTATATACTGACCTTTTATTCTGACTGCTACCTTAACTGTGCCTATCACACATTTTTGGGAGATGGCTATAAATTATGAAAGGTTGAAAGTGCCCCCAAAAGCGTTAAATCAATTGCTATAAAATTGAGTGCTGACATTTTTCAAAAGTGCAAAAAGTGCAATAGTAAGAGTTTCAGAGTGTTGCATATTACTATGGAAGGAAACTGTACCTGTGAGAATTAAATTTGAGTACAGAGTGTGAGGCAACTTTTATATTTAGCACAAAAGGTTGTTTTCTCACTTTTTGCTAATGGAATGTAATTAAGCACTTAATAGCTCTTATTCTCCTTCAAATCAGACATTGGGAGGGCTGGTAGGTCAAGACATTGTCTGGCTCATTTAGTACAATAAAATGCAAACAGGTGACCTGGAAACAAATTCACAGAACAAAGGCCCGCTAGTGAGACAGCATGTGTAGGCATAACCACCAATTAGATATTAATATAAGCTTCAAATATGTAAGCAGACCACATTTTCTAAGGAAATGCTACAGTTTCACTTCTTTATGTTGAGTACAGAGTATTATGAGAGTATATCCAGACAATAAAGTGGTCAAAATTGAGAGGACCTTAACTTAAAGGGGAAAAAAAAAGTTTTTTTTGTTTTGTTTTTGTTTTTGAAAATAGAACAGCATAAATATTTGATGATATATCCTATTTAAAATTTAGAAAGCATCTTTTCTCACAATCTCAATGATTTCATTTCGTGACAGTTGTTAATCAAATCAGCTAAAAGTGTATCAAACGACTATGAGTTGTATTATAGTATCAATTATTGCATAATAGAAGAGATAATAGAGTAATAATCATTGAATCAGCATTTTGAATTTCAGAAGACATAAAAAATCATTTAATACCTGTTTTAATTTAGAGATAAAGAAACTGAGAACTATGAAGACATCACAGCTAGTTAGCACTAGAGCTAGAGCCCTTAGAGAAATTAAATTCTCTATGAATAAAAACAATAATTTTAGGACAAAACTAGTTAACTGGTCCCAGCTATTCTATGAATCTACATAACTTTGTGGATAATATTAAGATTAATGTTAGGTTTTATCTATTATGATTTTTTTTAATTACAAAGAGCTGCTACTTTCTTATATATGGAATCAGGTTTCTGTTTGTGCATTTTCTATAGATTTGTTAACATTGATGTCATTTCTTTTGGCCTCTAAACTTTTTTTTTTTTTGAGACAGAGTCTCGCTTTGTTGCCCAGGCTAGAGTGAGTGCCATGGCGTCAGCCTAGCTCACAGCAACCTCAAACTCCTGGGCTCAAGCAATCCTGCTGCCTCAGCCTCCCGAGTAGCTGGGACTACAGGCATGCACCACCATGCCCGGCTAATTTTTTCTATATGTATTAGTTGGCCAATTAATTTCTTTCTATGTATAGTAGAGACGGGGGTCTCACTCTTGGTCAGGCTGGTTTTGAACTCCTGACCTCGAGCAATCCGCCCGCCTCGGCCTCCCAGAGTGCTAGGATTACAGGTGTGAGCCACTGCGCCTGACCCTAAACTTTTTTTATTTTAAAAAAAATTTAACTAACTCATAATGATTGTACATATTTATGGAGTACATGGTGATGTTGCAATACATATATGTATAGTAACCAGATCAGGGTAGTTAGAATATCCATAACCTCAAACATTTGTCATTTCTTTGTATTGGGAATGTTCAGTATCCTCCTCCCAGCTATTTGAAACTGTATAATATATATTGCTAACTATAGTCATCCTACAGTGGCATAGAACACTAGAATTTATTCCTACTATCTAGCTGTAATTTTATATTCTTTAAAAAATCTCTCCCTCTTCTCCCCTTCCCCGCTACCCTTCCCAGCGTCTAGTATTGTCTGTTTTATTTTTACTTCTGTGAGATAAATTTTTTTAACTTCAACATATGGATGAGAAAATGCGGTGTTAGACTCTCTGTTCCTGGCATTACTTAACGTAATGTCTTCTGGCTCCATCCATGTTGCAGCAAATGACAGGATTTCATTGTTTTTTTTATGGTTGAATAGTATTCCATTGTGTATATATACCACATTTTCTTTACCTATTCATCTGTCACTGGACATCCAGGTTACTTCCATGTCTTGAATATTGTGAATAGTCCTGTAATAAACATAGGGTTGCAGATATCACTTCAATATACTGATTTCATTTTCTTTTGATAAATGCTCAGTAGTAGGATTGGTGGATCTGATGGTAGTTCTATTTGTAGTTTTTTTGAGGAACCTCCATACTCTTCTCCATAGTGGCTGTACTAGTTTACATTCCCACTAGAGTGTTTAAGAATTCCTTTCTCTCTGCATCCTTGCCAGCATTTGTAATTTTTTTTCTTTTTCATAATTGCCATCCTAACTGGGGTGATATAATACCTCATTGTGGTTTTGATTTGCATTTCCCTGATGATTAGTCATGTTGAACATTTTTCATGTATCTATTGGCCATTTTCATGTCTTCTTTTGAGAAATGTCTGTTCAGGTCGTTTGCCCATTCTTAAATTGTTTTTTTTTTGTTGTTGTTGTTGAGATGTTTGAGATGTTTGTATAATTTGGATATTAATTGCTTGTGAGATGAATAGTTTGCAAATATTTTCTCCCATTCTATAGGCTGTCTTTTCACTCTGTTGATTGTTTCCTCTGTTGTGCAGAAGCCTTTTAGTTTGATATAAACCAATTATTAAATTTTTGCTTTTGTTCCTTGTTCTTCTGCTCTCAGTCTACATGACATCTTTCAGTAAGATACATCTACCAATCAACTCATCATAGACAGAGTAAAATATAGTCTCCTTGGCTTTGCTTTATACATTTTTAACCTCATATTCTGCTATCCTAAACCCAGCACTTCATTTTTTCTCCAATGAAATACTGAACCATGTATAATTTCCAGTACCCATCCACACTTTTTTGCTTTTTTACTGAGCTCTTCCTTTGCTTAGCATATCCTTCCTCAAAAATTTCCTCTTCTTTACATGGACAATTTTTGTTTGATCTTCAAGAATAAGATTGGTTGTCATTTTCTTTTTCGGAAAGCCTTTCATAAACTTGACAGATCTTTCATGAACTTGGGCTAAATGTTTCTCTCTCTTACCCCAAAGCACTTTGTGCATAATTTAATCTCAGTGTTTGCCACATTATTGGAATATGGTATCTGCCTGTCTGTCCAACCATGTTGTAAATTACTTGGAAGACCAGGTACACTTGGGCTGAAACATCAGTCTTCAATAATTTGTTAATTTGTTCTCAAAATGTTCATGACTCCGACCATCTCCTATTTGCTTATGAGTTCCAAATCTATGTGTCTATTCTGGGTCTTTCTCTTGAGTACCAAGGTTTATTACCATTATATCTTGTAAGCAGTTCCCTCATTATATATATGCCACAACGTGTGGAATCATTTGTTTATAGGTTAGGCTTCTTTATGTGCCCCTCAATGTCAAATATTATTTCTTAAATCATTTTGTATACCAATTTTTATATATCAAATAGATGAATGTATTTGCTTTGTAATTTTTAATAGATTTCACTTTTAGAGCAATTTTAGGTTCACTGCAAAATTGAGTGGAAAGTTCCAGTATACCTTCTGTAACCTCCCCCCTCAACACACTCAGCCTCCCTCACTATTAACATCTCACGCCAGAGTGGTTCATTTGGTATAATCGATGAAGCAACATTAACATATCATTATAACCCAAAAGTCATAGTTTACATTAAGTTTTACTCCTGGTGGTGTACATTCTATGAGTTTTGACAAATATGTAATTACATATATATACATATACATATATATAATACCATTATAGTATCATACAGAATATTTTCCCTGTCCTCAAAATCCTCTGTGCTTTACCTATTTATCCATCCCTCCCGCTTACCCTTGACAACTACTGAAATTTTCATTGTCTCCATAGTTTTGCCTTTTTCAGAAAGTTATATAGCTGGAATCATTCAGTATGTAGCCTTTTCTGATTATTGTCTTTCACTTTGTAACATGCATTTAAGATACCTTTATGTTTTTTCATTGCTTGATAGTTCATTTTTTTTCACAATTAATAATATTCCATTGTCTGGATGTACCACAGTTTATTAACCTAGTGAAGCACACCTTGATTGCTTCCAAGTTTTGGCAATTATGAACAAAGCTGCTATTGCTTAGTTATTTTTCATAATGTAAAAAATGCTAAAAACTATTAAAATATATGGACGTGCATAAAGTAGTAAGTATTGAAATTGGGCTCTCTCTGTTCCTCCTCATTTGCGTTCCACTCACCACAAATGATCTCTACTAGTTTGGTTCATCTCCTTCTAATCATTTTCAATGATAATTTTATTGAATAAGTGAACCAGCTTAGGGACAAAGATGTTAATTAATTTATCCAAAACATGTATTAAGGCTTATAGTAGGCTGAACAGTGGTCCACAAAGACATCAGCTCCTAATTTTTAGAACCTATAAATATTACCTTTTCCGTGTTTGCAGCTATGATTAAGAATCTTGAGATGGGGAGATTATATCTTGGATTATCTGTGTGGGCCCTAAATGTTATTATAAGTATCCTTATAGGAGAGAAACCGAGAGAGAGAGATTACCCAGACAGACGAGGAGAAGGCAATATGACCACAGAGGCAGAGACTGGAGTGATGCCTCCACAAGCTAAGTAATGTTGGCAGCCACCAGAAACTGGAGAGGCAAGGGATGGATTCTCCCTAGAGCCTCCAGAGGGAGTGTAGCTAATAAGCTATCCTTGATTTTAGCCCAGCAAAACCCATTTTGGGCTGCTCTCCTCCAGAACTGTGAGACAATACATATCTGTTGTTTAAAGTCACCAAGTTTGTGATAAATATTTACAGCAGCTATAGGAAACTAATACAAGGCTCTACTATGTTTCTGTACTGCGTCATGTGATGCAGGAAAAAGACAAATAGTATACTAGCCTTGACCTTGAAAAGTTGAGAGTAGAGTCTGCATGACAGGTTGGTTGTGGCATGAAGGGCTCTGTGCCAAGTATGATGTTTTCATGTTTCCTGGTGGCTGATAAGGAGCCAGTGGAGATTGTAAGGCAGGGAAGTGGAAGCATAACTTTGTTTCTGAGGGACAGGAGAGGACTGGGACCAGAGACATTAATGAGATTGTGGCTTATGGGATCTGATAAGAGTTTGAACTGTGACAGTGCCAGTGAGACCAAGGAGGAGAGGCTTGAATTTAAGAGACTCTTCTGAAGTGGTATTGAAAATATTTAATAACTACATTATTTTTGAGTCATGATACCATCCTGGGCTATTAGGGACATGATACATCTTGTCCCTAATAATGATTTCTGCATCGATGTTTAGGCTTTCCCTACCTCAATCACGAAAGTTCTTTAGAAAAATATTTTGAGTATTAGTTTGAAAAATTTTTTTATCAGAGGTAATATTCTTTTAAAGATGTTATTTTAAACAATCTTTTCCCACATTCTTAATAGTGTTTTTTTTGCAGTGTGAATTTATGAAAAATGAATTAACATAGAAATTTATACCACACACAACATCCGTCAAGGAAAGATTACTAATATACTGATTTCATCTTAGGTGATATCCAATATGACCTAAATGATGAATCAAATTATTGTGAATGGATACAGCTATATATTTCAAGTGTTAAATTTCAGGAAAAAGGCTGGGCGCGGTGGCTCACGCCTGTAATCCTAGCTCTCTGGGAGGCCAAGGTGGGCGGATCATTTGAGCTTAGGAGTTCGAGACCAGCCTGAGCAAGAGCGAGACCCCATCTCTACTATAAATAGAAAGAAATTAATTGGCCAACTTATATATAGAAAAAATTAGCCGGGCATGGTGGCACATGCCTGTAGTCCCAGCTACTTGGGAGGCTGAGGCCGCAGGATTGCTTGAGCCCAGAAGTTTGAGGTTGCTGTGAGCTAGGCTGACGCCACGGCACTCACTCTAGCCTGGGCAACAAAGTGAGACTCTGTCTCAAAGAAAAAAAAAAAATTTCAGGAAAAAAATATAAGTTTAAATTAAATAACGCTTTAACCATATCTTGATGGAATCATTTTACTAATAATCAAATAGACTAGTCATATCAAGAAGCAATGAGGTTTTAATGCATCATTCTGAAGAGTAAGTGCAATTTTCACTCAAATGAAATGAATAAACATGGAGCCACTACCAGGCTGCTCTATATTCCTAGTAATAATTACTTTATAAAAGGTTAATAAATGTCAAGTAAAAGCAGCTATGACCTGCCTAAAGGTTAAGCTGAAAACAGCTAAAATGAAAAAAAGAGAGTGCAGATTATTACATTTATTGACTGACACTGATTCTTAGAGAGAAGACAATTCTGGAATGATTAATTGATAATTAAATTTCAAGCAAGTATCTTTGACCTCTAAACTGAAGATAATTTAAGTGCTCTACTAGAGTCATGCTGCGTACTAATGTACTTCCCTTCCCCCTGCTTTTTAAGAATCAGCAAAATCAGTAGCTAGTTTTATCTCTAAGTGTCTTCATAACATGTTGACTTGGTGGAGAAGATACCTATGAGTAGATCCCACAGCATGGGGTGGGGAGCAAGGCTTCAAACATCACTCTCCTTTCTAAGATCCAACAGGGAGTCCCAATCACATTGTAAATGATGCCAAGCACTTGGTTTGGGATATAAGGTACTTCATAATATAATCCTGCCTTCGATGTTTACTTTCTTTCTCATAACTCCTTCAAAATTATGTGCTCCAGCTAGTAAGCTACTTGTGTTTTTGCCATGTATTTGGCATGGAGTATTTGCCATGTATTTGGCATGGAGTATTTGCCATGCCAAATATTCCATGTTTTTGCCTAAACTCACAACACTGTCTCCCATATTTACATGCTAGGCCAATTCCCATTTGTGCTTCAGGATTCATTTATGTCATCTCTTCTGGGAAGCATTCTCTGGTCCCTCCAGGTCCTTTATCATAGCACTGAGTATGGTGCATCCCCATTTTAGGTTTACTCACTCCTCTCCCTCACTCAACTGTAAGGTCCTTTAAGATATAGACTCACTTGTACACTCTACACATGAAGAGTATATATAGCAGAGTGTCTCACTCACAGCAGATGTTTGATGAATGCTTGTTGAATAAATAAATGGATTTCTCAGGGATAAATAGAGGATATTTGGTGACAAAAGGATAGAGGAGTACCCTTTTTACTAATTTTACCTAAATTTTTAGCATAGTGTCATGAGAATATTTTTCAGAAAGAGAACACCTATTTATTTATCTCTCATTAATTGATGTTAACCTTTCTTTTTCCTTAGTGCAATAATCAGAAAATAATCAGATATAACCATATAGTTTGCTTTGTACCTGCCTATGAAGTCAAACCTGTTTAGATTTTTTTTTTCACCTCCCACTCTCTTCTAGTATGGCTATTTAAAAAAACATAATGTGTTTAATGACATTGAACAGCCTACAGGGGTTATTGATTTATTTATTTATTTTTCCTTAGCACAGAATAACAACAATAAAAATGCAATAACAAATGCATTAGTAGATGTTCATGTTTGGTATATTAAAATATATACAGTTTTTGGTGGTGCCTTGCTGTGAAATGCCCCTGCTTTATAATAAGCCTTATTATCTACCAGAAAATAAGTGCAATAGGAGGGAGTCTAAGAGAAATCAAATTACACTTAATTTCTCTTAATAGCAAACAAGAAAATACCACTTATTGTACAGCACGTAACTTTCCCAGATGTTCAGATTTCAACTAGATCTCAAAGGCACAGCAGAGACCACAGAGGTCCCAAGTTGCTGACCTATTTCTAGCTGACAGAACCTGCATGTGCAGACAGGTGCAGAGGAGATGTGAGAAAACCTGGTGGAGAGTTAAAAGCAGGGAAAGTGTTGAAAATCATCTAAAGTCTGAATGTACTACCCAGTTCACACACAGATCCATCGGCAGAGAGTGGAAGGCTTATTGACTCGAGGTGTTGGAGAATGAGCTGTGTGTAATTTTTGTTGAATGACAAGCTATGCAGACACAGGATGACAGGGAAGGCACACTTAACAATAAAAATAAGGAAAATAACATTTGAACAGAGACATCAGTGGCTGCACACTTTAGGAGAGACAGACTTCATAAATTTAGCCTAGGCAAGTTTACTAAACAAACAAAACAAAACAATGAACCTCAGGTGGAAAATAGAATCCAGAGTTGCTCCAATACACTATCTAAAAAGGCCAATATTCAACAAGAAAGTTATGAGGCATACAAAGAAATAAGAAAGTGTGACACATATTTAAAGAGTAAAAGCAGTCAATAGAAATTATCTTTGAGTGTCCCCAGAAGATTGGATTTAGCACACAAAGAATTGAAAGCAGCTATTATAAATATGTTCAAATAACTGAAGAAAATTATGTTTAAAAGTTAAAGTATGATGATAATCACTCAGTGAGTAGAAAATCCCAATGAAGAGTTGGAAATGATTTTAAAATTAGAGATTCAAATAGAGAAACCGTCCAGAGGTGGTGGACTTGTAGCAGTCCACGAGCATGCAGCTCTCAAGGAAAAAGTGACAATTGCAGGGAGATGTCTACCTATGGGTAGCTCTTCTCAGAAGGAGCATTGTGAAATCATAGAGAAGCAATGTGGGACCCTCAGTGTGAAAAAGAAGGTGATGGGGCAATACATTGGAAAAGATCGGAATGATCTGTCTACACGTGGGGAAGACTAGGAGGATAGAGTGCTGGGGCATGGCACTCACGCCTCAGGCACTGTGGCCTAGTTGTTAGAGGGCTCCCTCCACCACCACCGGCCTCTGTCTGGAGTGTGTGCAGAGTCATTGCACTGGAGAGCAGGCATGGTGGGGATCAAGCAGCAGCCAATCCCAGGTTTCTATAGCTAAAGCCACCCCGTGCTCTCGAGTGCACAGGTCAGCACAGGACTCAGCTTTGCAGCAGTGGCTTTCATATCGTCCCCACCAGGCTGGGGAGGGAGCAGACTAATTGGAGACTCCTCTGAGCTGTACCCTGTGACTGGCAGCCAAATGCCCCTCCCCTACAGTGCAATGTGATCCAAGCAGGAGCACGAGAGTTGACTGGGGCACTGCAAGTTCCAACCTGGGAGGCTTTGGGCAACAGCTTCAGTGGGTCCTGGAGGGGCTGGGGAGGACTTCTCAGTTTCCCAGCTGCTTGAACTGACCTCCACCCACTCCCTATGGTTCTCAAGACTGCAGAACAGCCTGCCGCCTGCTTGGCCCTGACTCTGTCCTCCAGCTTATATCAGCTTGCTGCCTTCATGGCTCTACTTCCAGTTCTGAGGACCTGCTCAGAAGCCCTGCTTCTGGCTCCTTCCCAGTCCCAGCTCTGAGGCTTTCCCAGGCCTGGGACACTGTCCCCAAGATTCTAGTGCTGCACCTGGACCCCAAGATCCTGCCCCAGAGCCTCCACCACTGTCACAAGGCTGGCAGAACTGCTCCAAAGTCCAACACCCCACCAGGGTCCCCTAGCCTGGAGCCACCAGTATACTAAGACCTAGTTCGAGCCAATGCCCACAGCATGGGAAACCATGATCACTGCCTAGAAAGCGTCATCTGGATGCCATTGTCACCTCTGTGGGGAAACCCTGGGCAGAGCAATCCCCAAACTGCCAGCCTCCATCTGGAGGGTCTCATCCAGCTTCCAACTCAAACTTCCTACAACTGTTCTGTGAAGAACCCAACACTCAGCACACTTCAACAGTGGCAATCACAGGTAAACAGGACAAATGAGAACAGCTGCATTGCAGGCTTCTGGTGCACACACCCCTCCCTGCCACATTAATATTCTAGAGTAGGAAAAAAAGTGCCATCTAGGGATGTCGTCCCTTTCTTCTAATTAAGCAGGAGAGTTCCCAGCAAAGAACAGGTGCTCTGCATACCTATTAGCCCTGAGTCAAGAAAAGAGGTTTCAAATGAGAATGAACCAGAAAAAGAAGCCTGGCAACTTGAAGAAGAAAGAGCTAAAGGCATAGAAAATCTATTCAAGGGAATTATCAAGGAGAACTTCTCTGGAATCATCAGAGATACAGACATCCAGATACAAATTGGTCATCGAACACCTGGAAGATTCATAACAAATAGGATATCTCTAAGACAAATAGTTATCAACCTAGCCAAAGTCAAAATGAAGGAGAAAATTCTACAAGCAGGTAGATATAAGGAACAACTGACCTACAGAGGAAAACCCATCAGGCTAACAGCAGAGTTCTCAGCAGAAACTTTACAAGTCAGAAGGGAGTAGGGTCCCATCCTCAATCTTCTTAAACAGAACAGTTGCCACCTAGAATTTTGTATCCTACAAAATCAAGTTTCATAATTGATGGAGAAGTTAAGTCTTTTTCAGACAAGCAAACACAGAGGGAATTTGTCATGACCAGACCTGTCCTGTGGGAAATAATCAGGACTGTATTTTACAGGAATCAGCACAATAGGTACTCACCAGTGTAAAACCACCAAAAAAGCTAAAGCTCACAACTCCTATAAAACAATAGCACAAAAGGGAAAGCAAAGCAATACGGTACAACCCAACATGTTGAACAGAACAGCATCCCACATATCAATTCTGTCTCTTAATGTTAAATGCTATTTTTCAAAATGAAGATGAAATAAAGACATTATAGATAAACAAAGACTTAGAGGACTTGTTAGTAGCAGAAACATTAGGGGAATTGTTGGAAATGATAAATATGTGGGCAAATATAAAAGGATCTATATTTTTTTTCTCATTTTTTCTTTTAACTACTTTAAGAGACAATAAAATTACATAAAAAGTAATTATAGCATAACACTTCAGAACATTGGTCTGGGTAAAGACTGCTTGAGTAACACCTCAAAAGCACAAGCAACCAAAACTAAAATGGACAAATGGACACATAGGATGACATCTGACATCAATCTTTTTTTTTTTTGAGACGAAGTCTCGCTCTGTCACCTGGGCTAGTGTGCTGTAGTATCATCCTAGCTCACAGCAACCTGAAAGTCTTGGGCTCAAGTGATTCTCCTGCCTCAGCCTCCTGAGTAGCTGGGATCACAGGCATGAACCACCACGCCTGGTTAACTTTTCTATTTTTAGCAGAGACAAGTTCTCACTCTTGCTCAGGCTGATCTTGAACTCCTGACCTCAAGCGA
Source organism: Mirza zaza (assembly GCA_008750895.1). Taxonomy (NCBI): domain Eukaryota; kingdom Metazoa; phylum Chordata; class Mammalia; order Primates; family Cheirogaleidae; genus Mirza; species Mirza zaza. Next base: position 113,837 of record VSMD01049670.1, on the reverse strand, counting down.
TCCTCCCGCTTCGGCCTCCCAGAGTGCTAGGATTATAGGCATGAGCCACCGTGCTAGCTGACGTCAATCTTAAAAGCTTCTGCACAGCAAAGCAAATAATCAACCATGTGAAGAGAAAACCCACCAGATGGGAGAAAGCAGTTGCAAACTATCCGTTCGACAAGGGATTTATAACCAGAATATCTAAGGAGCTCAAATAACTCAACAGGAAAATAAAATAAAATAATTTCATTAAAATATGGGCAAAAGATCTGAAGAGACATTTCTCAAAAGAAGACATACAAATGGCCAACAGGTATATGAAAAAATGCTCAATAACACTAATCACCAGAGAAATGCAAATCAAAACTACAATGAGATATCATTTCACCCCAGTTAAAATGGCTTTTATCAAAAACACAGGCAATAACAAATGCTGGTGAGGATGTAGAGAAAGGGAAACCCTCATACACTGTTGGTGGGAATGTAATTAGTACAACCACTATGTAGTATAGTATGGAGGTTCTTCAAAAAAACTAAATTGAGCTGTCACATGATCCAGCAATCTCACTACTGGGAAAATGTCCAAAAGAAAAGAAATCAATATATCAAAGAGATATCTGCCTTCCTGTGTTTATTGCGAAAATACTCACTATAGTCAAATATGGAATCAACCTAAATGTCCATCAACAGATGAAAGGATAAAGAAAATGTGGTGCATATATACAATGGAATATTCAGCCACAAAAAAGAATGAAATCCTGTCATTTGGAGCAACATGGATGGAACTGGAGGACATTATGTTAAGTGAAACAAAACAGGCACAAAAAGACAAATATTGTATGTTCTCACTCATATGTGGGAGCTAAAAAAAATGCACTCATGGAGATAGAGACTATAATGATGGTTACCAGAGGTGGGAAGGGTATTGGGGGAGAGAAACGGGATGGTTAGTGGGTATAAAAATGCAGTTAGATAGAATAAATAAGATCTTGTAGTCGGTAGCACAATGAGGTGACTATAATTAACAATAATTTACTGTGCATTTTAAATTAACTAAAAGAGTGGAATTGGAATGCTCCCAACACAAAGAAATGATAAAGGCCTGAGGAGATAGATACTCAAATTACCCTGATTTTATCATTAGTCAGTATATGCCTGTATTAACACATCACATGTACCCCATAAATGTGTACGACTATTGTGTATTCACAATGATTAAAGATAAAACATTTAAAAGATAAAAATAAGAAAAAAACAAAGTGCAACCAGTTATCATGGTCATAGGTTTTTCTCCAGTGAAGGTCAGCCATGCAGGTGTAGGTGCAGTAGGTGAGAGAGGAACGCAGGAGACTCGAGGTTATGTGGAAGGAGTGAGTACACTGATCGAGGATGGAATCTAAGCTGGGAGAAAAGAATATCCCTCACTCTAATACATGCGAGGGGTGGTAAAGTTATTGGGTTGGAGATCCAGGGAGTTGGGAAACAACGTAAGCAAAAGTATAGTAGTGGAAATAAACTCAGAATATGTAAAGGAAAGTAAGGAGTTAGACCTGCCTGATGTGACAAGCATGTAATGGGAAATAAGTAAGACTGAAATTGGTTAGGGAATATAGACTGAAATGACACTTAGATACTTTCTTAACCTTGTTGATTCTCTGGTTTATCTATCTAATAACTTTTGCTGCCAGTGGAGTAGGGAGAGTACTCAAGGCAGCAGTCTACCATAATCAGTAGTAAGCTGAAAACACTTAGGGATGTCACCATGGTAAGAAAGTGAGCTCCACCTTGTAAGCTACACATAAGCCAAAGACCTTTCCATGACCCAGGAGACCCTGCGTCATCAGGTGTGCCCTCTCATTTCCTACCACTCTCCCTTTTGCTATCTCAGTTCCAGACCATGGGATTCCTCAGTGTTTCTCACACACCCCAAGCAGACTTATTCCCCTGGATATCTGGGTGGCTCCCTCCCTCAACTCCTTTATTCAAGGACAAGAGACATTGTACAAGAGACATTGTCTCCGGGAAGCCTAACCTGAGTATTTAAAAATGAATATTCTTTCCGTGCCACCCTGCCCTTTGAAGGCACTTTTCATTCCCCTTACCCTGCTCTTTCTTCCATTATCATCTTCTAACACTCTTATAATCTACTGATTCAGTGTGTTTATTATTTCTTTCCTACCACTGGAATGCAAGCTCCAGGAAGGCAGGGATGTTTTGCCTGTTTTGTTCAGCACCTAGGACAGTATCCTGGTCCGATTCATCCTCAGTAGATGTTGATGGAATGCAGGTGGGAGGTGTCTGCCCCACGCAGAAATAGCCACCGGGTGGGACAGATTAGGAAATGTGCATGGACAATGGCTCCAAATTATTCCCACTCACTGACCCCGTGAGAAGGCTACATAAAAGACTGTAGGTAGGATCTAAGATGTTCTGAAAAGGTTGAATTATACAAACGTTCTTATTTATAACCCCAAATCTTCTTCTTTTCTACATATAGCTTTTCTCCTGCCTAAAAGCTTACTTCCAGATAAAGATAACTAGGTTAGTATTGCTCCACTCTTATTAACTGTCTATTTTTCTGTGGCTTTTCTCATACAGTGTCTTTAATATACAAAAATTGTCTTTAATATACTTGAACTTGTGGCAGCCAGAAATAGGTCTGCATGCTTCAGATCTTTGCTCTTCCTGGCTAGGGCTCTGTGTCTCAATTGTCCTTACTCCATGGTCTTAGGAGTATAAACAAGTGCAGCTTCCTCTTCCTTACTTTCCTTGTCTGTTTTCTCTGGATGACCTCTCGATCTGAGTTGTTTCTAGTAACTCAGTTTGTTTATTTCTCATATTCACTATAATAGATTCTTGCTTAGACTTAACTGACATTTTTTTTCCTGCCTTCACATCATAATGACCCCTGCTACCCTTAGTGACTGACTCTCCAGCAATGTGTCCATGCCAACTATCTTCCAAGATGAACCATTTAAACATCAGGCTCAGTATAGCTGGAAGCATGCCCATCCAGCCTAGGAAAGGAGTGTCAGAACTTGGGCTCCTCATCTTAGTTAGAAAATAGAGGGAGTCTTTTAAAATTGATCCAATGGTATAGAAAATGGTGACTTTCCAAATTACCTCTGGGAATGTTGGCAAGAATGGACTTAGGACAGAAAATACGACTGTCCCCTTTGGAGTTCCCATGGAAGGAACCGAGAGGGTTCTGTCATGAAACTATGCAATGTTAAGCTTCAGTGACCTTCACTTGCATAGATCCCTCCCAGAATAGCCCTGGGCATTTTGTATTTGTAATTCTGAATTATTTGCCTTAGAAGTCTCCTCAAATCATGAAAGCTTCAGGGACCCACAAAATCGATAACAGATCTACCATTGGAAAAAACCTTAGCTCTACTGCTAGAAAGAAACATACTTTTGTATGGGTCAAACCAGACAAATTAAAAAGGCCTATTGTGCGTGTGTTACTAAAATACATATAACATAAAATTTGCCCTTTTAACCATTTGAAAGTTTATAATTCAGTGGCATTTAGTACATTCACGATGTTGTACAACCACCACTGCTATCTGGTTCTAGAATGTTTTCAGCACTCCAAAAGGAAACACCATACCCATTAAGCAGTCACTCCTCATTTCCCACTGGCAAGTACTAATTTGCTTTCTGTTTCTATGGATTTGCCCAGTCTGGATATTTCATATAAATGGAATACAACCTGTGGCCTTTTGTGTCTGTGTCTGGCTTTTTTCAATTAACATAATGTTTTCAAGGCTCATCCATGTTGTAGCACGTATCAGTACTTTGTTCTTTTTTATGTAGAAAGGCCTTTTAAATAAAAGATCATTTTAGAGAGGATGTAGCCAGTTGAATAAGAGACTTTCAAGAGTAAAATTTAACAGAATGATTCACTACTATCAGCAGAACTTTTCATAGTATCATGGTACTGTATTGCATTAAATTCTCTAACTCAGTGGATTACAATTTGCCTGTATTTTTTCATCTTTACATTGATTCCAATCAAATGATCATGACTAACCTCTAATCCTTTCTTGACTCATACCATTCTGCTCAGAAATAATCCTTGTTCAAGTTGCATGTACTACTCCTGTTCCCAATTACTGCCTTTCGCATTGAGTCAGCATCCAAATTGCCCATTGAAGTTCCAGAAAAAAATTGATTTCCCCTGATTTTGGTAAGGATATTTGAAAATAAAATGTGCTTTGCTCAATTCCTGAAGCTCATTTGAATGTTTATTTTTATATTAAAAAGCTATGTATGCTACTAATGCCTCCAAGTAAAAAAATAACTGTACTTTGCTAATGTTATCACTATGCTGTCAATCCCTACTTTATTATAAAGTGTTAGGAGACATTTTGAGTAAGAGAGATTCTATATCAACAAAATTATGTCCCATTTTTCCTGTTGTGAAGCATAATTACTTTACAAGCTATAAAATGCCACATAGTTTCAGTAATTTATTTAGCATTTTGCTCACTATATTTTTAGTCTACTGTACTGCAAAGATTGAAAGACCTTTTATGTTTTATTGGAGGTGCCATGCACAAATTACTGTGCCTACTATGCAAATAATGCCTGCAAAAGCAGTCTGCTGCATTCATAATAGGGCAGCCTATTAGCGCTTGGCTTGATTTTCTTCACACTCTGCTTCTTATCTCTGCCTTCAACTATGTCCATTGTCAGTGAGAGGTTAGTATAATCTTCATATTCATTCAAACCAAAGTCTCTAAATATATACTTTTTAGATTTTGGATACAAATAGTGGCCTAGTTTTGTCTACTGTGTTAGAACTTTAGTCTTCTCCATTTGAATCTTACTAAATGCCTTTGAAAAGCTTTCAGTTCTAATGTTATATTTTAACATTATTTAAAACATTATAACAGCTTATATCTAGCTTTGAAAATCTCCTGTCTTGCTAGGTAACAGAGATACAGAGGCATTATAATAAAATCAGCCTTTATCTTTCTAGCTCATGCATTCTCAACAGGGTTGATACAGCTTCCAAGGAGCAAAAACTGTTTCTTGGGGGCCGGGTGTGGTGGTTCATGCCTCTAATCTTAGCACTCTGGGAGGCTGAGGCAGGAGGATTGCTTGAGGTCAGGAGTTAGAGACCAGCCTGAGCAAGAGCAAGACCCTGTCTCTACTGAAAATAGAAAAATTAGCCAGGTGTGGTGGCACACACCTATAGTCTCAGCTACTCAGGAGGCTGAGGCAGGAGGATTGCTCGAGCCTAGGAGTTTGAGGTTGCTGTGAGCTAGGCTGACTCCATAGCACTCCAGCCCAGGCGACAGAGCAAGACTTAGTCTCCAAAAAAAATTGCTTTTTTGAGGTGGAAAACAATCTTAGAATCTTACATACACACACACACACACACATATGTGTTTATATATAGAGATAGATAGATATAAATACACTATGTAAATGAATATTCTATCCATGGTATTGAAACATTAATATCATGGGTGGAGCAATTAGGAAAAAATGTCTAAATAAAAAGCACCTGGGGGTGGGTGATAATAAGAACAATGGACTGAGAAACACTGGTCTAGCTCTTTAAAGTTTAACAGTATGTTCATATTTACTACTCTCTTTGGCAAGAAAGCCAAAGCCACATGGTGTGCACGTGGCAGACCCATGTCTGGACCCTGGTGTTCTGGTTCCACATCTGTGATCCTCCTACTGTGGCATGTTGACTTGGATGAAGGCTCCATCAGCTCTTGCAAGGAAAAAAAACCTTCCTCTTTACCTTTTCTTTCAGGACTCATTCATAGATTCACAGAATATTTTGTCCTCAAACTTACTGAGTTGATTTATTTTCTCTTTTCTGTGTAATATGTGTGAAATCTATAACTCTTCTGCCTAATATGTACAAAACCTATACCTTTTCCTTGGCTTGCTTAAGTGGGGCACACAACCATTTAGATTTACATAGCCTGTGGATAATGGCAAATGCAGACACAGGGCTGCGGGAGTGGGAGGATTGTTTCTAGCCCCCTCCCATGATCCAAACCATTGGATCATCAAGATCAAGGATTCCTAATGCTTTGAGGTACTCTACTTTGCTCTCCTTTTCTTCTTTCTCACCTTCAAGATCTATTATCCTAAGCCAGCTTCTGATTTTAGTAGCATGGGCTCTGAGAACCCGTAAATACTCTCTTTCTCTGTGTTCCTTTTTCAATGCTCCAAATACTTTTAATTATCTCCTCCTAATGTAACTTGGATATATCAGTGCCAAAGCATTCACTTTTAAAAACTCGTTATTTTCAATCTAAATGGCTGTCACTGCTGACCTCACTCATCAGCTAAGGGCAGAAAAGGGAGCAGAAAGGAATATTTCTGGTAGTGAAAGAAAATTTCTATTTTACTTAATTTGCTAGTAAACATGAGACTGCTCTAGGAGACTGGTGGGATCATTGAAGCCCCCCCCCTCCTTTTTTTAAAGAGAAAGGGGAATGCAAGATGTGAACATTTGGTTTTCAGCTATGCTTATAGCATAAAGTGTGAGATGCAATATGGAGGAAATGAGGCTGAAAAAGTCCCTATGGCCAGATCATGAAGGGGATGCATATGTGAAGATGAAAAATGTGGATTTTATTCTGTAGGTCCGTGGTTCTGAAAATGCCTGTTATGTGGCCTTCTGATTTCCATGAAAGTCCTTTATGTGTCACCACAGGAGGCAAGAGGAATAGCTAAGTAGGTGAAACTCTTGGTTTCCTAGCTCATTTTATCAAAGCAGTTCCTCTCAGGTCTATGTTTTCTGTTTATCTATCTATCTATCTATCTATCTATCTATCTATCTATCTATCTATCCATCCATCCTAATATCTATATAGCTTGTGTTCTCTATCTCTCTTTGGTTTTAATTTACTGGGACTCTATATAACAATGCCTTTAGAAAGGAAATCTACTAACATATATATCCCTGTGAATTATTTAGCTAATACATTCATCAGGAAACTGCATACACTAGTCTCTCAGTGCCAGTGGTGTACTAGAGTTGGTTTTTACCAACTTGCCAGAGTCAATTGTTAAATTTCAGGAATTTTGAGAGCTGGTTGACATCAAGTTGGTAACATGAAATTGGCTGTGGCTGGAGTATTAAACCAGTGGAATCAGCAAATGCTACAAATCAGACACTGCCTCCCCTGTCTCCCCTTCACTGAGAGTTGGTTGTTAAACCTTTACTAACGCACCACTGACAGCCAGTTCTGAAACTTAGGTGCATGTTAAAATTAACTGGGGAGATGTAAACAATTCTGGTGCCTGGGCATCTCCCCCAGAAATTCTTGTTAAACTGGTAGGTGGTATCATCTTGGGATCAGGACTATTAAAATTTTCCCCAGGTAATTCTAATAAGCATCAAAGTTTGAGAGACACTGCATTGTATGTAGTTCAGGACAGATGTCAGTGTTGCATATTGATTTGAAAGTCAAAGTCATGAAGTGATATTTTTAAAAATGAGGGTGAATGACACTACTAAAAGAAAACATGTCAAGAGAAAAGAGCAGTGAGCCAAAGATGGAACCCCTAGGAATACCACTAATTAAGGGGTGGATGGAGGAAGAGAAATGGGAGAAATAGGAGTAAAGAATATTACAGAAATCAATGAATTAGAGTTTCCAGCTCCATAAGCTAAAATTAGATATTAGGAGTAATATTTTTCTCCTCATAAGAACTTTCTAACTATTCAGACTTTCTCTAATAGAGTTGACTTCTTTAAAAGGGAACTTGGAAACTGGATGACTAAAGGTCAGTGGTATTGCTGTAAACATCCCTTATCAATGGTGAGGGTAGGGCTACTGATAATGAACTTCCTACTGGAAGGTTGCTAAAATGACTATCTAATAGATACAGGAGATTCTGACTTAATTCATGATAGAATTCTGGGTACAAAGTTGTCTTGGTAAAAAAAAAAATAGAAAAAGAATAATTATTCAAACTCTTTAGAATTGCATACTCTAGCTTTATGTAAATAAACACTTCTGCCCAAATGGCCACTAGTTAAGTCTTTTTTGTGTGTGTGTGTGGGGGGGTCCAAATTAGTAACACTAGTTTTTGTAGCTTCTATGTCATATGTTTGGTTTTATTATCATTGTTATTGTGTTTTTAACTGTGCTGATCACACAGAAGAAGCTTCACATTAATATCAGGACTACAACTCTTTTAAAGCATGTTGATGTTTTAGATGGCTTTTGAATGACAATTATTTTTAAATTTTGTCAGGGACAATACATTTATTTATTTCAAGTATACCTTTTCTTTCTAAAACAAGAAAATGAGATAGTTAAAATATTTACATGCTTAGAATTTTTTAAAGAAGTTTCCTGCTACTATTTTCTACATTTGCCTGATTTATTGGCTTGAAGTTATGGCAAAATTATTTTAGATAGCAGTTGTTAATTACTCAGCATTAATTCACTGAAGTGAAAAAAGAAATAAAAGATATTTCTTGGAATGACTTGTACTCATGGCAGGTTACTTGATTCCGGTTTCCCAAAACAATATGCTGTACTAGTGAGGGAGGAAGGCAAACACATTTGGTTTGAACTTGACTGTTCACAGATATAATATTGCTTAGCAAAGCAAAAATTTCTGAAATCTAGGTTGAAGTCATTGGTTAAAAAGGAAGAGACCGAATGTAAATGCATCTGCACACATTTCAATTGCAGTCACTTTTCCTACAAATCAGCTTTATCAGCTCCATTAGAAGTTGATGCTAATAAAAATCTGAGGCAGACTTCCAGCTGCTTGGTTTCTTAAGTGTCAGAAATAATATATTCTGTGTTACAAATGTCCCAGAGGTATACATGTCTGTTGCTTACAACACTGCTGTAATTTACTCTTCAGGATAAACATCTGCCCTTATGCTCATTAAAAATTGCTTTTAAAAATAGGAAATTGAGTAAAATAAAAAAACTAGTAAGTGAACAGCCTGACACAGGCTAACTGCCAAGAACAGATTTGTTCTGTATTGAGAACTCCTGCTGACATCAGAATTGTCTTGGTTCTTATTCATATAATTTTCCATTCATTTGTTTGTTTATTTGGTCTTTTATATCATAATTGATAACCCTTAAGCAATAAAGCTAAAAATTATCAAAACTTTGGGTAATATGACCCTGGGTTATTCCTTATTAGCCATTGTGATGATCTCTTTCTTTCTTCATCTAAAGATACGGTCTGGCATAGATTCAATTTTTTTAGCCTAAATAAAAATATTTTTTTCTTTTGACAATTTTTAAAATTCATCATTGTACTAATTGGAGACAATCATTGAATTTTAAAACTCCACATTTGGAAATGTGACAAAAACACAAAACAAATAAGAGTCTTGGCCAACTATATTCTTTCCTATGTATCTCAAATTTAACAAGCATTTTTTGAATGTCTACTATGTGTTCAGTGTATGCAAAGATGAATAAAACATACACATTGTCCTTAAAGAGCTAATAATTTAGTGGAGAAGATAGATGTTAACTAATAATTATGATAAGTACAATCATAAAGGTATTCAGAAAGCCCAAGGTTTATTTATTTCTATTTTTATTGTTATTATTTTTTTGCCAGTACTGTTAATGTAGATTCAAGAAGCCCTAGATTAAGATTTATCTCTTGGGATTTGCAAAATTGTAAAATGAAAGGGAGAGAAAGAAAGGGAGGAAGGAGAAGACCATAAGCCCCACACTTCCAGCTTCTTACCACTTTATACTTCTATTTCAATGCCTATCTGCGAAGCATCCCTTGTTTAGTCCTAAGTCTCTCCATATTGCTAGGGTTTTTCATTAGCTACTGTGATAGCTTCATTTAGAACTCAAGTTTCTAAACCAGAGGGCTATCTAATATAATGTGAGTCACATAGAAAATTCTAAATATTCTAGAAGCCACATTATACAAAATTAAAAGAAACAAGTGAAATTAATTTTAACAACATATTCTACTTAACCCAATATATCCAAAAAATTATTATTTAAACATATAATCAATATTTAAAAACTTGGTAGTGAGATATTCTACTTTTTAAAAACATCCAGTGTGTATTTTACACTTAGAGGACAGCTCAATTTCGAATAGCCAAATCTTACATGCTCAGTAGCTGCATGAGGTTGGTAAGTATTGTGTTGGATAGCACAGTTATAGACATTTAACTCTTTAGGGCTCTTCTTTATCTGCTTATTCCCATGTGCGTATAAGAATTTCGACAGCTTGTCAGCGACAGCTTTTTCTCAGGCTGAAAGAGGGAGAATCATTTTTTCATATCCCCTAAAGGGGACCAGAAAGAAACTCTATGGGTGTTATAAATGGCTCAGTTGTTTTAGCTTTAAATTCTTGTAAACACTGGGGAGTTTTAATATTTCCTTTCCCAATCTATGAGATTGCTCCAGGGACTTCGCTGTAAAGGAAGGAAGAAAATTGACATGTGAACCATTCATTTTACACACACACACACCCATGTGTATGTATACGTACTAACAGCTTTATTGAGGTAGTATTTATATATATAATAAAATTCACTTATTTAAGGTGTACAATCCAATGGTTTTTAGTATATTTATAGAATTGTGCAAATATCACCACAATCTAACTTTAGAACATCTTTGCCACTTCAAATAGAAGCTTCATGCCCATTGGCACTCACTATGGTTTCCTCCCCTGTTCCCTAATCCTAGGCAACTACTAATCTTATTTTCTGTCCCTATGGATTTGCCTAATCAAAACATTTCATGTAAATTGAATCATGCAATATGTGTTCATTTGTGACTGGCATCTTTCCTTTTGTATTATTTTCAAGGTTCACTCATGTTGCGGCATGTATCAGCACTTCGTTCCTTTTTATGACCGAACAATTTGCAGAGTCCAGAGTGCTCACCACTACACTAGTGAACTCTTACGACTGAAAAATTTTCTACTGTATGAATATACCACATTTTGCTTGTCCATTCATCAGATGATAGACCTTTGGGTTGTTGTCACATTTTGACTGTAATGAATAATGCTGCTATGAATATTCATGTATAGATATACTTTGTTTTATTGTGCCTCGCTTTATTGCACCTTGCAGAAATTGTTTTTTTTTTTTTTTTTTTTTTTTTTTTTTTTTTACAAATTGAAGGTTTGTGGCAGCCTTGTGTCCAGCATGCGGCATCACTTTCCCAACAGCATGTGCTCACTTCTTGTCTCTGTGTCCCATTTTGGTAATCATTGCAATATTTCAAACTTTTCATTATTATTATATCTGTTCTGATGATCTGTGATCAGCGATCTTTGATGTTCCTATTGTATTTATTTTGGGGAGCTACAAATTGTGCCTATATAAGATGGTGAACTTAATAAATATTGCGTGTGCTCTATTCCCCCTTGTCTCTCCCTCTCCTTGGACCTCCTGAGATACAACAGTATTGAAATTAGCCCATTTAATAATATAATGGCCTCTTAGTGGAGAGAATCACATTTCTCTCACTTTAAACCAAAAGCTATTTAATAGAGATGATTAAATTTAGTGAGGAAGGCACATTCGAAAGCTAGGCTTCTTGGCTAGTTTAGTCAAGTTGTGAATGCAAAAGAAAAGTGTTGAAGGAAATCATAAGTGCTACTCTAGTGAACACATGAATGATAATAAGCAAAAGAATCTTGTTGCTGACATGGAGAAAGTTTTAGTGGTCCAGATAGAAGATCAAATTGCAGTAACATTGCCTTTAGGTAAAGCCCAGTCTAGAGCAAAGCCCTAACTTTTTTCAGTTCTATAAAGGCTGAGAGATGGGAGGAAGCTGAGAGCAGGGAAGAAGAAAAGTTTGAAACTAGCAGAGGTTGGTTCATGATTTTTTAAGAAAGAAGCCATCTGCATAGCATAAAAGTACAACATAAACCAGCAAGTGTTGATGAAGACAATATAGCAAATTATCAAAAACGTCTAGCTAAGATAATTGATAAAGGTGGCTACACTAAATGACAGATTTTCAATGGAGACAAAATAGCTTTCTGTTGGAAGAAGATGCCATCTAGGATTTCCATAGCTAGAGAGAAGTCAATGGCTGGTTTCAAAGCTTCAAAGGACAGGCTGACTCTCTTGTTAGGGGCTAAAGCAGCTGATGACTTTAAGTTGAAGCCAATGCTCACTTACACATTCTTAAAATCCTAGGGCCCTTAAGATTTATGCTAAATCTACTCTGCTTGTGCTCTATAAATGGAACAACAAATGGATGACAGCGCATCTGTTTATAGCATGATATACTGAGGATTTTAATCTCACTGTTGAGATCTACTGCTCAAAAAAAAATAAAAAAGATGCATTTCAAAATATTACTACTCATTGACAATACATTTGGTCACCCAAGAGTTTTAATGGTGATATATTAGAAGATTAACATTGTTTTCATACCTGCTAATTCAACATCCATTCTGTAGCCCATGAATCAAGGAGTAATTTCAACTTTCAAGTCTTATTACTTAAGAAAAACAGTTTGTAAAGCTATAGCTGCCATAGATAGTGATTTCTCTGATGGATGTGGTCAAGGTAAATTGAAAACCTTCTGGAAAGAATTCATCATTCTAGATGCCATTAAGAACCTTTGTGATTCATGGAAGGAGGTCAAAATATCAACATTAACAGGAGTTTGAAAGAATTTGATTCCAACTGTCATAATTGGCTTTGAGGGGTTCAAGACTTCAGTGGAAGAATTATTGCAACTGTGGTGGAAATAGTAAGAGAACTAGAATTAAAAGTGGAGCCTGGGCTGGGCGCAGTGGCTCACGCCTGTAATCCTAGCACTCTAGGAGGCTGAGGCGGGCAGATTGCTTGAGGTCAGGAGTTCGAAACCAGTCTGAGTGAGACCCCGTCTCTAGTACAAATAGAAAGAAATTAATTGACCAACTAAAAATGTATATATAAAAAATTAGCCGGGCATGGTGGCGCATGCCTGTAGTCCCAGCTACTTGGGAGGCTGAGGCAGGAGGATCGCTTGAGCCCAGGAGTTTGAGGTTGCTGTGAGCTGGGCTGATGCCACGGCGCTCACTCTAGCCTGGGCAACAAAGTGAGACTCTGTCTCAAAAAAAAAAAGAAAAAAAAAGTGGAGCCTGAAGATGTGACTGAATGGCTACAATCTCATGCTCAAATTCGAATGAATGAGGGATTGCTTCTTATGAATGAGCAAAGAAATTGGTTTCTTAAGATGGAATCTACTCCTGGTGAAGATACTATGAACCTTGTTGAAATGGCAACAAAGGATTTTATAGTATTACATAAACTTAGTTGATAAATCAGCGGCAGGGTTTAAGGGGATTGACTCCAATTTTGAAAGAAGTTCTACTGTGGATAAAATGCTATCAAGCAGCATCATATGCTACACATAAATCTTTCAAGAAAGGAAGAGTCACTAGATATAGCAAACTTCATTTTTGTCTTATTCTAAGAAATTGATATAACCACCACACTTTCAGCAGCCACCACCATGATCAGTCAGCAGCCATCAACACCAAGACTAGAACCTCCACCAGCAGAAAGATTATGACTCACTGAAGGCTCAGATGATTATTTGCATGTATTTTCATTTCATTTGGCCATAAACCTAGTAGGGGAAACTGCTCTCTGAGTGGCTGCATTATTTCACCAGCAATGTTATGAGAATTCTACTTTCTCCATGTTCTTGCCATCACTGTTACTATCTATAACTTTGATTATAGCTATCCTAGTAGGTGTGAAGTGGTATCTCATTGTGGTTTTGGCCTGCATTCCCCTAATGCTAATGATGTTGACCATTTTTTTTCCCTGTACTTTTTGGATATCTGTGTATTTTCTTTGGAGAAATGTCTATTAAAATTATTTGCCCCTTGTAAATCTGATTACTTGCCTTTTTATAGTTGAACTGCAAGAACTTCTTATATATATCTTAAGTAGAAGTTCCTTATCAGACATATGATTTGTACATACTTTCTCCCATTCTGTGAATTGTCTTTTCGTTTTCTTGATGACATCCTTTGAAGCACAAAAGTTTTTAATTTTGATGAAATCCAGTATCTGTTTTTTCTTTTGTTATGTCTCCTTCTGTTGCTGTAGCATGCGTTATATTTTCAGCACCTTTGTGCATGAGTAAAACGTATGCATCGCCTCTGTTTCCTGGAGCTGACAGGGAAGAGCAGCAATTAAATAAGCAGTGACAGTAGAGAGAGCAGGGCAAGGTTCCAGGTGCTGTGTGTTCACCCTACAGGAGTAATTCATCTTGGCTTGTGGTCGTGAGAGGCCAGAGAAGGTTTCAGAAGGAATGCTTTTGAAACTGAGAGGTCAGGAAGTATTATTTAACAGTGAGGAGAAGAAAGAAGTTAGTCATGTACACTGTTCATGAATGCTATTTTTAAAACACTTTGAACATGATGAAGTTCCTGATTTCAGATGTAATTCGGAGTGTTATGTAACATGTGCATATGTGTGTGTGGTGTGTGCATGTGTGTGTTTAGAAAACACACTCTAGGATCTTGTAGAGCAGCTCAGGGTCATCTTTCTGAAGGTCAGTTATTGGTCTGGCTGAGCCTAGAAATACTGTTGATAGAGGTGCTGATAGATAGAATACTAAAGTCATACAAGGGCAAAGCTACATAATCAGCTCTCTCTGTGGTTAAGTCTTTAATATTTAGAATAAAGCCAACTGCAAACAACCTCTCTATATGCAGAAAAGTACACTGTGTTCAGGAGTCTTTTGAAGGCTTTGCTGTTTTCCACTGTTAATGCCAAGAGAAATAGCAACAGGATAAGGAAGAATAGTCTCAACTTCAGCTTTTGCACTTGACCAGCCCCAGTTCTTACCTTTCCTTTTGTACTTAAAGTCTGTTTAGATAAATGCATAACTTATGAACACTGGGAAAAATTGTAAGTAAAATGTTCTTAAAATTATCACTTGTACCAAATGTCAAATGGCAGGAATTGAAATTAAAACAGACATGAAAGAGGCAATGAAGGTAAAATCAATAAAATGAATTTCACAAAGGGCTGAGTTACACACCTTTTATGACGAGTCCAATTTTTAGAATAGACAGAACCTTGGGGATGTATGCTCCCATTGGTGTGCATGCCTCTCTCCTATTTACTTTAATGAGCCTTATCAGTGGGAAACAAGGGAAAATAGATTTTTCAGCTTGCCTTTCCTATAGCTAGCTCTAAAGCCCTTTACAAAGCACATGCCATGCATTAGTTTTGGGTACTATTCAGATAAGAGACACACGGCAAAGAAAGCATCCAAAATTCTGCAGTCTTCTTTGTGCATATTGTTCAGGAGATCCAGTTAGTACACAGGCAATTATTCTGCATACTAGAGTGTGTTTATCCCAGGCTGTGCAGGTTTAAGAATGATCGTAAGGCAATCTGTAATGCAGATAATATTGGCAACTAAGTATAAATGCAGATAAAATATTGTATAAATAATACTGATGATGAGGTTTGCCAGACAACATTTTTAACAGGCTTCATGCCATCCTTTGCAATCTGGTGCTATACAATACCATGAGATTTTGTAATTTATTTGAATAAGCAACTTTTCTGAAATATTTTATAGTTAGTTGTTATGTAAAAGGAGAATTACCATTTACCATTAAATCTAGGGTTGTTTATTAACATGAGTGCACTAATTGCAATTTTGAATATTGCATGGCATGCCTATTTAATATAGTAATTCCTTTTGCTTTTTTGACCATTAGTTCAATTCAACAGATCAAAATTATGTCTCTACCATGTAATATAAACACTGTGTTAATTGCTAAGACATAAAATGAACAGCATCCTGGAGATCTTTCAGTGGCAATAGGTAAGCAGACAAGTAGGAAGTTCACTCACAGGACTGTCTGGAAGTCTAGGAAGGGATACTCAGCCTGGCCATGCAGCATCTGTAACAGCTTCAAGGAGGTGACATGAAGCCATATCTTTAAGACTGAGGCAGAATTAGCCACGGGGCAGCAAGCGTCTTCAAGGCCATGAGAACGCCCCTCAGTTATAAATGCTGTATATCATTTCATCCAAACAAGTACATTTTCATCTAAAAAGTACTTGTGACTAATTAAAGAGGCAGAGAAATGCTATACTTGTTTAGCATTTTTAGTGTAGCATTTCTCTGCCTCTTTAGTTACAAGTACTTTTGGAAGAAAGAAGCAAAACATATATTTCTTACTCTCTTCATTAAATCACGTAGAAGCTTTCAGGAGTCACTACTGCAGTCCGTTCTATTTTGTTAGAATTTATAGAGAACCTTTTGTGAGCCTTGCACTGGGCTTATATTCAGGGTTGTAACTACATTTAACTTTAGGTGGCTACTTTCTTTGAGGCTGTGCTCTGGGGCCATTTTTCCAGTCTAAGAAGACTTGGGGAAGGGAAGGAAGTATATTTGAGGGGGAGAAAGAAGCAGGGCAGTACTGAGCAATGCAGGGCAGCAATCATGGTTCCAATGAAAGGTGGCAGTTTTTTTTCGTTTAGTTTTGTTTTTTGTGCAATCTGGGAGCTTGTTTTAGTCCAAGTCCATAGGAAGTATTTTGCCTCAGATTTTACTGGGAAAAAAATAACAACCACCACCACCGCCCACACATCCTTCCTCAAACTGAGTAAAGGTATAATTTCCAGTCCCCTTGATATCACAAATTATAATTTTATTTTTCTATCTTCCTTGATATCAAAATTGAGACAAGAGAGTTCGGAGAGTAGGCATAAAATCTAATTAAACTGTGACATACACTTAATCTAATGTCTGAGGCCAGCTCTCCTGGGGGACTGGTGGAAGGTTTGACAATTCATATCTTGGCCTCGTCAGGACTCCACGTCCTGGGATGATTTCCCCAGGTGAGACGGACGTGGCAAAGCCACAGTTACTTCTGGCACTTGTCAGCAAACGTCCCTCCACTTGCTATACACGTCCACTCTGTTTTCTCTGTGCTCACCCCAGGAGCTTTTAGATCTAGCAGGATGTTGCCTATAATTTTCTGTGTGCTGCAGCAGCAGTGCCATCTTTATGTAGCAAGACCGTGCTGTATGTTTGGACTGACATAGTCCCACAAAATATGCAGTCAATTATCCACATTTCCAAATATCTGGATGCTTGACATTATGTAAATTGGGCAAATCGATTTGCTGTTGCTGTTTGTTTGCCTGCTGAATCCTCTGGCAAATGTGCACCTCTTTTATTCTTTGTTATCAGTGATTTGAAGAAAAGTCTATTCATCTATCTAATTTTATGTGTGTATAAAGTCACTTCCAGTTTTCCTAAAATGTGTGTGGACTTACTAAAGATTTGATTAGTAGCATTTCAAAGCTTTTTTTTTTTTTATAGAAGACACTTTTAGATGCTAAAGATAAGGGATGTGGGGTTTGTTGTCCTCTGCTGATGCCCCAGGTCCATTCTCCTCTCTGCTCTGTGTCCAGAAGGCTGACCTCTGCCCCCTCCTTCCCTGGAGAACCCTGATGCTGCTTCTGACGGGGTTTAGTTAGTGGGAAGCACCAGCTATGGGGCCGGAGGGAGGGAGGGAGAAGTCAGGGGATTTTTCCGCAGAGCTCTGGGCTATGTTTTCTGGAAGGTGCTGCCCCCTCTTGACAATAGCTCCTGTCAGGCAATTATCTCCTTTCTAGCTAGAGCTCTAGCTGGGCTCCCACAAGCTACTTCCATTCCCTTGGCCCTGGGAGTGGCAACAGCCTCCTACTTGGGATGATCTCCCGGTGCCCCCATTTAGCCTGGTTTCCTTAAATGCTCTGACACCTCTGAAAATAAAATTCACGAAAGTCTCTTGAACCATCTGAGTTCGATTCTGCTTCCTGCCAGGACCCTGAGTGATATAAGGGGGTGTATTTCCCCCCAAAATATACTTTCTGAGTTTTCAGAAAACACTCATGTGGCATGCATTCAACCATGGGACTTATGTGGCTGGGACAGACAGGCATGTGGCTGATTTGACGAACACTGGAAAGGGAGTAGAGGAACGCTTGTGGCCTCGGGCTGTCTTCTCTTCTGCAACGGTGGGCTGGTCACCTGCCGCACTACACACTGGCACCATGTGTCAAAGTCCTTTGAAAAATACGAGGTGGTAAGCCATAACACACGATGTCATACTTGCATGGATGCTGTCTGCATTATGTCATTGAGCCTCATTCTTCTCTGCCCCCTCTTCTACCAGCTGCTCTTGATAATTTTGTGTTTCCAAATGTCATTAACTTAGGTTTAGATTCCCATTTTAGTTTAACCGAATATCCTGGTAGTGTGGCTTTGTGGTTGGGTGACTGGGTTTGGACATCTGTTGGTTCATGCTTCTGCTTACATATTTATGACTCAACTCTGGGGACTTTGGGGCCCAGAGTAAGCCGCATGTCCCCTGGTGGGTTTGCTTCCTTGTGAGTAAAATCATAAAAGTAACACCTGCCAAGTCTTCCCTGCAGGGATGATGTAAAGACATAATGAAAAAATATGACAGAATTTTTGAAATCGACAGGAAAAATATCATTATTAGGGACCTCTGTGGATTTCAGTTTCCTCTTCTATAAAATATGAAATATTAGAATGGGACTGGGTAGTGTTTAGAGGTCCATTCATACTTAAGAATTCTTTGTTTCTAAGAATTGACTCAGAGCCTTCAAACCCAGTGAAGAAAGAAGATTTGTGTCTCACATTTTCGAGAAAGTTTTATCAAAGACAGGGATGGTATTATTAACACACATCTCCTACTGGGGATGTGTTGATCAAGGATCAAGGAGGTCTTGATTAGGAGGCAATTAAAAGTAAATGAGGTCATAAGGGTGGGGACCTAATAGAATGAAACTGTGACCTTATAAGAAGAGGAAGAAAGCGGGAGAGAGATTTCCATGCACACACACTGAGGAAAGACCATGTGAGGACATAGCAAGAAGGCAGCGACCTGTGAAACAGGAAGACAACCACACTGAAACCCTGACCTTGAACTTCAGCCTCTAAAACAGTGAGAAAACAAATATTTGTTGTTTAAATGACTCAGTCTGGGATATTTTGTTATGGAAATCCACGCTGACTAATACACTTGACTTAGCTTTGTTACTATCATAGATTATTAGCAACTTTTAAAATTCTTCAGGTCTAGGGGGGAGGGTGGGCATGGGCAATATATGTAACCTTAACACTTGTACCCCCATAATATGCTAAAATAAAAAAAAATTCTTCAGGTCTAAAGAGAGAAGATAATTAGGCATGGCTTAAAAGAAAAAGAGTCATGCTTTTGTGATTTTAAATAAAAATAAAAACATAGCTTCTCATACCTCACTATTAATTTTCCTTTTATAAAAAGCATCATCAGTTGTATTCCTCGTAGAAACATCTGTTCACTTATGTGAACTTATGTGAACTAGTATAATTTTGAGAGAGTGATTTTGTAAAGCTAAGTAAAGGTAATTTGTCTATTATTCTAACGTAGGTCATTTTACAACACTAACGCTGACATCTAATCAGAAAGGCAGGAGAGATGGTGGAAGGCACCCTGGATCAGGAACTGGCTGAACTCATTTCTAGTCCTGCCTTGACAAATACTGGCATTGTGACTTTGAACAAGTCATTTTATTCCTCAGGCCCCAATGTCTTCCTCTGAAAAATAAGGGAGCAGTGCTTCAGTGGCGTCTAGGATCTCTTCGAGCTCTCACACATTATAAACACTTATGTCTATACATTTTAAGTTTGCTAAACTTTTATCAGTCTGAGCAATGCCATAGGCTATTAGAGAGTGCTGCTAAAACAGTACTTATAGGTCTTCTTACAATAGGTAAATATATTCATTGTACTCTTAACTTCTTAAGTATGTTGATTTCATTATCCAAGAATAGAAAAATAAAGTATTGTGATTTTTAAGTAACAAAATCCACGTGAGATATAAACCAAGATACCTTTTCATGAACATTTTGTGCAAAGAAGCCATTTTCAAAAACCTGCTATACTAGCAATCATACACTAGGTGGAAGCAAAGAGTAAGCTAACATGAAGCTTAGAAAATAATATTTCCTGTGGAAATTTTCTGGAGAGTAAAGGCAGTAAAACTATAGGTTACATTTACTTTTAAAAATGCTAATTAGGAAAGGAAACAGAACAGCAAATAGCACTACCTACTTAAGCCATTGAAACGGTACTAAGATGGACTACTGTTTAAGCCTAATCTCTACTCTCCTTCATATGAACTCTGACAGGTACCATAAAAAAATAAATATTAAATCACTTTTTTAAATTTCTGGGATCTAATTGGTAAATGACATAATACACTAACCAGTCAAATGGCTCTCTACTCATAGATATGTTTTTATGACAGTTTATAGGGATAAGGTATAATATATTCAAAAGAGAATTCTCCAAATCTTATACTATTTTGACCTCAGTGATAGAAAATTTACCTCATTGTATATAATTTTACATGTCACTTCTTTAAAAATTGTATATCTACTTTTTCCTTTCAAAATTAATTGGGTCTTATAGTTTTTAAAATGTGAAATGATGGGATCATTCCCATGTTTAGGCTTATAGCACGACAAAACTCAGTTTATTACCAGTCTTTATGCAAAGTGAATCGCTTAGAGCTACCTTTGAAATGCATTGCATGGAAAAAGAAAAGCCTCTATTCTAGAAAAGCATTTTGAAGTTGTTTGTGTAGGTGGTAAATCACAAGCGATACATTCTGTGCGATAATTTCCTACACAGTGTTTTAGATAAAATCGGCTGTTTAGAGTACAAGATGGCACCGTTGTTTGTGAAATACCTGGTAGTAAATGCAAGGTATACTAACAATTACTTAACAAGGAAGTGGCAACTGAGGAAGAGACTGGTATTGAGAGAAATTGTTTTATGGTTGACATCAGTATAAGCAGCCCTTAGCAATCTTTGTAACCTTGGGAGCAATTGCTTAATCTCTGTCAGGGTGCAGATTCCTGATGTATAAAATATGAAGCCAAGGTCAGATAATCTTTAAGTTTTAATGTTTGCTTTCCAAGATTCTATAACACTTGCTCCATAAGGCCAAGCCAGAATGAACGAACTAAATTTCCAGAAATAGAATTTGTGTTCTTAACTTGTTGAATTTTCATGCAAGAATTTTCAAAATTATCTACTGTGTAGGATAGGTAAAATATGCTCATTTTCTTTAGTATTTTCCTTCTATTTCTCTTATATATTCTTGCCAATGAACAGGACTGATGACAATGAGGCTTCTTTTTCTCTTTGGCTCATAACAGAAAAGTAAAAATGGGCAATGAATGATGTATGTGAAGAGGTTTGGGGTCATCTCTATAATCCTTGGTTATGCTGCCACTGATAGCCTGGGGAACTGAGAAGTGAGATGTTCTTGTCACCCACCACTACCCAGCAACATTGATAGAGTACCTAAGCATATAAACCAAGATAGTCCGTATGTATATTCTGGGTTTTGACAACAGCATTGGATGTTCAAGACATAAAAAATTATGTGCTGGGCTGGGCGCAGTGGCTCATGCCTGTAATTCTAGCACTATGGGAGGCCAAGGCGGGCGGATTGCTCGAGGTCAGGAGTTTGAAACCAGCCTGAGCAAGAGCGAGACCCTGTCTCTACTATAAATACAAAGAAATTAATTGGCCAACTAAAATATATATAGAAAAAATTAGCTGGGCATGGTGGTGCATGCCTGTAGTCCCAGCTACTTGGGAGGCTGAGGCAGAAGGATTGCTTGAGCCCAAAAGTTTGAGGTTGAAATGAGCTAGGCTGATGCTATGGCACTCACTCTAGCCTGGGCAACAAAGTGGGACTCTGCCTCAAAAAAAAAAAAAAAAAAAAAAAATTATGTGCTGGTTATCTTTAAGCAGCTTAATCTCCTGAGCTTCATATCTGTGAAATGAAGATACCTATGATTTAAGAAAGTGGTCCTGAGGATTAAACAAAAGACACAAATGTTCACTAATTTGCACCTTGTGTCAAGGGGAGCATTTTTGGGCAATGCTATCAAATACCTCTGGAAAAAAAAGTGTTTCTAGATAAAATGGCCGCCCCCTAGTTTTTAGGGGGTTCTACAGCTTTATATGTCATCAGTCCTCTTCATCAGCAAGAATACATAAGAGAAATAGAAGAAAAATACTAAAGAAAATCAGCATATTTTACCTATCCTAGACAGTAGATAATTTTGAAAACTCTTACATGAAAATTCAACAAACTGAACCCCTCATTTTACTGGCACTAAAATAGAAGTTTAGTACCTTTCATTTGGTATTCAGTTACTTTCACATATTTCAAGTATCTCTAGCATTGTACTTTATCCACATGGATCATTGTATCAGCATGGGCCTGTCAATAGGGACGTAATCTTTCCCTTAACTGTCACCTTTTAAGATGTTCAGTTAAAAATTCTGAGGAAATTGGGAATTAATCTAGTCAGTCACACCCTTAACTTTCAATAACTCCAAAAAAAATCACAGAATGAAAGAATCCTTACCACATGCTACGACGAGCTATACAAAGGGAACAATTGGCCTTTTCTTCTTAGACTATAATGGCCTAGCAGGAAAGGCCCTTAGCATTTTTATTTTCTGCATAGTTGTTCATCTCATAACATACTGTATGTAAAAGTTAAACATTAATACCACTTGGGACTTCTTACAGTGCATTTAATGGACTCAGCATGTCTTATATCTACTCTCTGAGAGCTGCAGTATCTCAACAACACACCTAATGGCAGGTTACTCGTTCTCCATTATGTTAAAAACAGAAGGTGAAGGGATAGAGAGGGTAAGTGGCTTATAAATGATTGTCAGTAGAGGAACTAGACTGAGAACGGAGGTCACATTTTGACAGTCCAGAAGTTAAATCACAGCTTTTGGGTCAGTGTTAATGCCTATAATGGTGATCACTTTATAGTAATAGTCATAGATAATGTTCAGTGTTTAATGGTACTTCTACCTGTAATGCTTCTAGAAGTACCAAGTACTTAAACGAGGAAAAGTTACTTTTTGCTGTTGTTATGGTTAGGTACAAATTGACAACAATAATGACCTACCTTTGGGTAAAGGCTATACCTTATAGTTTAGAATTCAATTATTATATTAATACTTAGTTCAGTACTAAACAGAGATAAGATTTCAATAAATATTTGTGGATTTGTTCCAAGAGCTTTTAAAATAAGTCTTAGCTTATTTGATTTCACAACAGCTCTGTGAGAAAGATAGAGTGGGTATCATTATGCCAATTTTTCTGTGAAACAGATGAAGACTAATAAAATGGACATGGTCTTTGGTGTCATAGAAACTTGGATTCTTTTTTTTTTTCGGTGCATAATGAAGGTGTTTTCTCTTTTTTTATTATTATTTTTTATTTTAGCGTATTATGAGGGTACAAGTGTTAAGGTTACATATATTGCGCATGCCCCTCTCCCCCCTTGAGTAAGAGCTTCAAGCATGTCCATCCCCGAAACGTTGCACATCTTACTCGTTGTGGTTGTATATACCCATCCCCTCCTCCCCCTTCCACCCTCCCGACACCGGATAAATGTTACTCCTATATGTCCACTTAGGTGTTGATCCATTAATACCAGTTTGCTGGTGAGTACATGTGGTGCTTGTTTTTCCATTCTTGAGATACTTCACTTAGTAGAATGAGTTCCAGCTCTAACCAGGAATATACAAGAGGTGCTATATTATCATTGAGAAACTTGGATTCTTAGCTTGGCTCTGCTCTTACTAGCTGTGTGATGTTGGGAAAGTTACTTGAACTCTCTGAACCTTTTTTTTCCAACAGAGAAGTAGGGATATTCCCATCGATCAAAGAGTTATTGTTAGGAATAAATGAGATTACACATGCATGTCTCTAGCCCAATGCTACTAACCAGGGTCCTGTACTTAATAAGAGACAAAAATGAGAACAGAGGTCGAGTCACCTGACTTTGTGTCAGTTGCTCTTTGCAAAAATTAAGTCAGACTTAATGCGATAATCTGCTAGTCATTGTATCATGACTTATGGCTAAAACACCTGACAGGCTTTGAAGATTTGTTATTACGTTGCCTTATGGAAGCTGAAAAGTCATGATCGTAAAACAATTAATGTTTCTGCTGATCTGGAACCAATGTCATTTGAATTGAGATGGATTTTCCTTTTTCCTTTTTTCCCCCTGTGGGCTGAGTGTGGTCGAGCTGAGTTTTCTGAGATGGCACTTTTTAGATATCATTTCAGCTTAATATTCTATATCTCTCTTGTGGCCGGAAATGCCCAGTAGCTGCTGCTTAACTTTAACTCTGACATATTATCAATGTGTCAAGATGGAAGCCAGTTGCTGCAGAATCTCTGGTTCGTAAGCTGGAAGCAGAAGCCAGGCTTCTGAGATGGATGCTGCACAGGGGACATTTCAAACCACCGACTGGATGTAGAATGGCTGTAGGGCAGCATGGAGGTAGTGGTGAAGGAATAGCTTTTCCCTGTCATGACTGTTGAGGTCACCTCCCTCCGTGAAATTAAATGAAAATTTATGAATTGTGTCAGTTGTAATAAACTTCCTGTATTTTAATTCTTTTGATGCTCAGACTGTTTTCTCTACTCTAGATTGAAGTCTCATGAATTTCGCACCAATGGAGAAAAACAGTGAGGCATAATGGAAAAATACAAGTTCCCGATATGTTACGTAAATGTAGGTAGATCGCTTAGCCCCTATGTGTCCTTTTCTCAACTGTGTAATGCTGATACTAAGAATAGAAGTCGAGAAGATCAGTCGTGCTGATGTGTTTAAAATGCTTTGAAAATTTAAAGTGTCAGGCTATGCTGGCTCATAAAACAACTGTTAGTACCAGCAGGAAGAGGAGGTTTATATTGACATGTTTGAGCCTGCTCTGTCCCTCTACTATAGTGCTACATCAACTGCCTCTAGGCTCAGCTCTGTGACCATGTAGATAAAAAAAAAAAAAAAAGATACAATACTCTTCTGACTTCACCCTCCTCATTGCCCATGACTACATTAGATAATAAGCTCCATGAAGGCAAGTATTTTTGTATGTTTTTTTTTTTTTTTTTTTTTTTTGAGACAGAGTCTCACTTTGTTGCCCAGGCTAGAGTGAGTGCCGTGGCATCAGGGTAGCTCACAGCAACCTCAAACTCCTGGGCTCAAGCGATCCTCTTGCCTCAGCCTCCCAAGTGGCTGGGACTACAGGCATGCGCCACCATGCCCGGCTAATTTTTTTCTATATGTATTAGTTGGCCAATTAATTTCTTTCTATTTATAGTAGAGACGGGGTCTCGCTCAGGCTGGTTTCGAACTCCTGACCTCGAGCAATCCGCCTGCCTCAGCCTCCCAGAGTGCTAGGATTACAGGCGTGAGCCACTGTGCCTGGCCTATTTTTGTATGTTTGATTCACAGATGTGTCTAATGTTCTTATGACACTACCCGACATATAATAGGTACTTGGTGACTATTTGTCAAATGACCAAGTGATTTAAAGTAGAGAGGTGCAGGCATCTACTGTTGCTCACCTTTCAACTGAGTGTGGATGTGTTGGGGGTAGGGGTGGGGTGCTGAGGGGGGCTTGTCAATAAGTATATTTTCTTACATATATTTTATCTCACCTTAAATGGTTTCTAGTTTCACTCCCTGAATTTCCAATTTCGGGTCAGTTAGCATCTACTTAAAGGACACATTTCTTTTTGACATTTTAATTCAAGTCACAATTCAAATCCCACTAGTTCTGGTTGCTCCTGGATCAACACATTAGTACGCTCAGCTTAATGATACCCTACCAAGCCGTCTAAAAATCTTACAGAGACACACAATTACCAAAACCCACCTAGGAGGCCAGCACATTCAAGAAATCGCTGATGGGATTCAAGAGAGAGCATTGACAACACAATCAGTCTTTAAATGAAGAGTTTATTTCAGAGCTAAATCCAGTCAGAGAAGCAGGGGGAAGTTTTATGATTTATACAAATCCACGAGAGCATCAGTCGTAATTTGAGGCTGGCTGAAACATTGAGTGTCCAATTTCAATTGAGTCCTGAAAAGACATTGCTGGATTTATCTAGGCAAGTAGAATGGGTCAGATGGGATCTATGGGCATGTCATCAATAATGTTTACTGATCTGTAATTTAATGAATTTTAATGAAAACAAAGTCAGATGAAGTGAACTGTTTCTAATCTGATTTCTATGCATCAAGCTAAACTCTTCTCTACTAGGCTAAAGCCCAGGAATTCTAACAAAAAGCAAATAAGTAGTGATCAGTAGACTGTAAGAAAACTGCAGTCTGCAGGGTCTGTGTCAGCTGCTAATTTCGTTGGAGTTGTGGATTCTCACTTGCCTCAAGACTCAGAGAGTTGTTATGTCTGCAGGGAAAAAAGCAACTGATGGAGCTTTCTGTCTTCTTAGGTTAGAAGGTATAACATCTCAAGACCAGACTTGTCATCAAAAGGTTTGAGTATCCCTTTAGTCTCTTAGAATCATTTGCTTCTCCAGATTACTAACCCTAACATTTTGTACAAATAAATTCAGGATCATTTTAGCATGACTTGGAGTCTTAAAATCACAGACTGTACCAGTATGATGTTATTTCAGCTGCTGAGAAAGGAAGAGGGTTCTGCCATCTACTATTACTATTAATTGTTCTCCCTGTTTAATAGTTTATCAAAGTAACATGTGCACAGGATAAAAATTTAAGCTGAACAGAGGGACTCATAATGAAAGATAGCAGTTCCTCACCCCATCCTTTTCCACTCTCATGTTAGCTTTCCAGAGACATAAGCTTTCTCTGCTGTTTTTAGTTTTTCTGGTCTTTTGCCTCCATTGTATGATTACAATGCTTTATCTTGGTCAATCAAATTCTGACATGATCTATTAATTCTCTGCTAAGAAAGAGTTTAGTTGATTTAAACTACTCCTTCTCAGTATTTATGCCTCATATTTGGCTGACCCCATTAGTTATCATTGTACCATTATACAATACACTTATGCCTATGTTTCTTTAAATGTCTTATTTATTCAGTATCTCTTGCCTTCCTGCTCTGTCAGATTAAAATATTAGCATCCTGTTTTATCTACTGTCCTCTGTTCTCATTGCCAGCTCCTGTCTTCCATCAGTTCCACCTTTACTTTAAAAGAGTGGTTTTAAATATTCTTAGCACAAAGGAGTGATAAATATGCAAGGTAATGGATTTACTAAGTAGCCTGATTTACTCACTCCAAGAATGCATACGTGTGTCAAAATATCACATTGTGCTCCTTAAATATATACAATTGTTTGTCAATTACAAATTTTTAACCAAAAGCTCAAAGCACAAAAAAACAAACAAAAAAAGTGTCAAGGTTGATTACATTTACATTCAGTTTTGCAACCATGTTTCAGTTTTTTTACTTTTTGCTCATAATTAACATCTAAAAACCAAAAGCCAATAAGCACTTATTACATCTATTATTTAAATGTATCCCTGCATGGATTTAGCAGTGTGCTAGGATTTTTGTCCTTTCTGGAGAGGTCTAACTTCACACGTGTGTGTTCAAACTAACTTATTTTAGGGGTTTTAATGACCTAAAACAATGAATAGATTGATTTCCAAATAATTGTTTTTTATTGATTACCAAAGTAATGCTTATTTTAGATATAAAAATGTAAAGGAGTAAAGTTTAAGGGAGAATTAAAAAAATAGTTTTAATCCCATGACATAAAAGTATGTCAAACTCTTAACATGGGTTATTTCTAGATTTGATTTTCTTCTGCATTGAAATGGCAAATTGAAGGATCAGATTGGTCCTTCCAGTACTGCTTCAAGGCTCAGCAGGGGAAGAGTGGGTGTCTTCTGTGACCACAGGAACACTTTAAAGAGGACATTTTCCCAAACCCTGCAACCCACTAATAAATTAATTAGAATTAATTTATTCTAGTTATAGAATAAATTATTCTATAATGTATTGGAAAGATAAAGAATATTTGATTGGGCCGGGCATGGTGGCTCACACCTGTAATCCTAGCACTCTGGGAAGCCGAGGCAGGCGGATCATTTGAGCTCGGGAGTTCGAGACCAGCCTGAGCAAGAGCGAGACTCTGTCTCTACCAAAAAAATAGAAAGAAATTTGCTGGACAGCTAAAGAATATATATATATATATATATATATATATATATATATATATAAATTAGCCAAGCATGGTGGCACATGCCTGTAGTCCCAGCTACTTGGGATACTGAGGCAGTTGGATCGCTTGAGCCCAGGAGTTTGAGATTGCTGTGAGCTAGGCTGATGCCACAGCATTCTAGTCTGGGCAACAGAGTGAAAGTCTGTCTCAAAAAAAAAAAAAAAGAAAAAAAAGAAGAATATTTGATTGAACCCATACATATCCTTGATCATCATATTAACATTGCCTTGTATCTTCATATCATTTTCTCTTCTTACAATTTTATAGAACGCATGCTGCTCTTCCTTTGTCTTTCTAGGAATTGCCAAGGATATCCTCCTAACAGATTATATTAGGGAAGAGGGCACACTTTTAGTCATTCATTTGGGGCAATAAGCATAAACTGGGTTGTACACTCCCTTAAGATTACTGTTCTCTTTTAAAGAGGAACTTCTTCCAGAATAAAACTGGTGCTGTCTGCCCTCACCCTTCTGTAGAGTCTGCTTCCCCTGACAGCTTCCCACCTACATTTGATTTCCAGGGTCTCCAGCTTACCACATTTACCTCCTTGAGATTCAAGAACAAACTCTTAGGACCTAAGCACAATAGTTCTGTCCATTTCTCACCCTCTTCCACTTCTCTGCAGCACTCATTGTTGCTACCTACAGTTTCTTCCTGAAGTTCCTTCCCTTTGTTTCTGGTATTTGCTAGTCTGAGTCTTCTATCTTGAATGGCTTCCTTCTTTTCTTCTTCTTTTTTTCTTTTCATTGCTCTGTTACTCATTCTGCTCCTTTCTTACCCTGACAATGTAGTTTTGCTGTAAAATGCTTTCTTGGTCTGCTTTCCTCTCTTTTTCCTCTCAGTAATTACATGGTTCAACCCTGAACTCTACATAGTTAACCCCAAATGCATGTTTAGTCTTGACTACTATTAACATATTTTCCTTTTATTTTCAGTTGACACATAATAATTGTACATATTTAAGGGGTACAGAGTGATATTTTGATACATGTATGCAATGTATACAATTAAATAAGGATAATTAGCATATCCATTACCTCAAACATTTATCATTTCTTTGTGATGTGAACATTCAAAATTTTCTCTTCTAGCTTTTTGAAAGTATACAATAAATTATTGTTAATCATATTTAACCCTACAGTGCTATAGAACACTAGAGCTTATTCCTCCTATCCAGCTCTAATTTGTATTTGTTAACATTTGTTAACCAACCTTTTCCTATCTTCCCCTCCCCTTACCCTTCCCAGACTCTAATAACCATAATTCTACTCTACTCCTACGAGCTGAGTTTTTTCTTTTTTTAGCTCCCATAAGGAGTAAGAATACATGGTATTATCTTTCTGTGCCTGACTTATTTCACTTAACATAATGCATGTATCATCCATGCTGCTGTGAATTTCATTCTTTTTTATGACTGAATGGCATTCCATTGTGTATATGGATAATTTTCTTTATCCATTCATCTGTTGATGGAAATTTAGGTGGATTCCATATCTTGGCTATTGTGAATAGTGCTGTAATAAACATAGGAGTCCAGGTATCTCTTTAATATATTGATTCCCTTTCCTGTGGATAAATACCCAGTAGTGGGATTGCTGGATGATATGGTTGTTCTACTGTTAATGTTGGCAACTGTTTCTAGATATTCTAATTTGGATGTTCGTCTGACTCCTGAGGAGAAAATGGCCCAAACTGAGCTTATCCTCTTCCTTCTTCTTCCTACAATTATTCTAGCATTCTGGTTGCCTGGTTCAAAATCCAATAATCATTCTTTACATCTTTCCTTTGCTCCCCTCCTTCAGTGAACTTTTCAGTCCTTTTCTTTCTATTTTATAATATCTGATGCTATTTCTTCTTTTTTCTGTGCCTACTGCTGCTTTGATTTCTTAGTTCTGATTATAGGAAAAATTGTACTCTGAAGGGCTAATGAAGATATAGGAAAAAACAAACAAAAGTGTTTTTCCTACCCTCACATACCACTCAGCAGCACACTGCTGACACCACACACCAAGGAAAAAATTCTCCAGTAGATAGCAGGTGGGAGTCTTCTAATTTAATTTAATCATGCCACTATCTATCCAGAAGTAGCATCAATCCCACAGGTTGAGGGCTCAATCCCACAGGATTATCCCCATTTCAGATGCCAGTTGTGAGCACAGGTTGTGACCTGCTTCTGAGTGATCAGCTATAAATCAAGGGTTCTCATGACCCCCTGCTTGGGTTACATTAGTCTGCTAGAGCAGCTCACAGGGAACTCAGGGAAATACTTATGTTTGTCCATTTTTTAATAAAGAATATTGCAAAAGATACAGATGAATAATCTGATAGAAGAACTGTATAGGACAAGGCATGTGGACAGGGGTGTGGAGCTTCCATACCCTATCCAGACATGCCAATCTCCAGGCACCTACAAGTGTTCAGTTATCTGAATCCTATCTCTTTGAGTTTTTATGGAGCCTCCATTGTAAAGGCATGGCTGATTACATCATTGGTCATTGGTGATGAACTCCACCTTCAGCCACCATCCTCTCCTCAGAGCTCAGTGGGTGAGGCTGAAAATCTCAATCTTGTAATCATACCTTAGTCTTTCCAATGACAAGCCCCATCCTGAAGCTACCTAGGGGCTTCCAGCCACCAGTCATATCATTAGCATACAAAAACCACTCATCACTCCAGTAGCAGAGCTGTGTGTCAGGAAACAAGAGGAAAAGCAAATATGTATTTCACAATATCACAGGCTAGAACTCTATATATGAACGCTTGAGAGAGAGATACACATAATACCATCCAAGTAAGTAGTCTGTCTTAATTATTTTCATTAACAATCTACCTGCTTTTTCCCTGGGTTCTTCCAGAAACACAGCCCCGCATCCCTTTCTTACCAAAAAACATACATTTTCCTCATTACCTGCTTAATAACATCTAAACTCTTAGACTTGTGGTGATAGCCATATTTAATGAAGGCATTAAACTTCATGTCTTCATAAAACTTTTATCAGAGTGTAACAGAAATGATTTTTTAGTAGTTTGTCTAGATTTCCCCCTCCCAATTCCTCACCTGGAATAGAAGCTACCTGAAGCAGGAACTTGTCTGCCTTGTTAACTGCTCTATTTATCAAGCTTGGAACAGACCCTAATACACAGTATATTCTTAAGATTTGTTGGACAAATCAATGAATGGATAGCATTGTCCTCCCTTTATGCTTTGTGGCCTCCATGGGCTCCTAGACAACACTCATATATATGGAGTGTCTACTGTTGTTGGCTGAATTGTGTTTTCCTCAAGATTCATATGCTGAAGCTCTAACCCTCAGCACCCCAGGATGTGACTGTATTTGGAGATAGGGCTTTACAGAGGTGATTAAGTTAAAATGAAGCCAATAGGGTGGGCCCTACATCAATTGGGCTTCTTTGTCCTCCCTTTGGAGAGCTTGGTAGGGAGCTCAAAATGAAGGTGGAAGTGAAGTGAGGGTATTATTCTCTGCCCTCCTTCTTGCTGGGTCATATTAAACTGGCTGTATCCCTCAACTGAAGCTTACCTCTTTTCACTTTGAAACTTTTTTCTTCTGCATCCAAGTAACTGCTTCATCCCTGCCTCCCTTTGACCTTAGAATGCTAACAGCTCTGTTCTTACTAGCCCTGGATTTTGCATGTATGGTTTTCCTACACCCTGGCCATATCTTTGTAAATACTCCCTTTTTAAAACCTTCATTGAATTATCTCAATTTGAGGGTGGAATTTTTCTTTTCAAAACCCTCATTTAATTTAAGAATCAATTAAAAGGACTAAGGAGGGGCAGGATAGAGGCAGAACCCTGAAACCTGATAACTGGTATAATGCGGACAGAATAGTCTAAAAGATACGGAGTCCTGTGGCTCAAACACTGTTCAGGTCCCAAGAGTTTATTTCAGGGTGCTGTATTTGGGAGGTGTTTGGGAATTTGGAACCCAAGGGACCAATATTCAAAGGTATGAAAATGGACAATGCCACTATTCTAAGTTTCTGGGATTGCAACTTAGTTCCAAGTCCTGATGAGCAAGAGCTATCAGTGTTCTTACTCTTTCAAAGGACTTGGAGTAATGTAAGTCCTTAAACAGGGAGCTTCAAATGATGGCTGATTATGGGAACAGATAGAAGCAGGAGAAGACAAGGTCTCAGCTTGGGTGGATTAACCTTAGTGATCTTTAGTATTCTTTATTTTTTTTTATTTCCAAGTATTATGGGGTACAAACACTTTGGTTACACGAATTGCCTTTGCACCATCTGACAAGCATGTCCATACCCCAGATAGCACTCACTGCATCGTTAGGTGTGGATTTACCTATCCCCTTCTCCCCCCCTCCCATCTGCCCGACACCCTATGAATGTTACTTTCCATATGAGCACATTAGTGCTGACCAATTTGTACCAATTTAATGGTGAGTATATGTGGTGCTATTTTTCCATTCTTGTGATACTTCACTTAGAAGAATGGACTCCAGCTTTTAAAATTTTCCTTTTTGAAAGTTCTTATGTTCACTAAACCACCTACTATGGTCTGAATGTCCCCCCAAATTCATATATTGAAACTCAATTCCCATTGTGGTGATATTAAAAGGTAGGGCCTTTTGGGAATGGATTAATGGCTTATAAATGGGCAAGGGAACTAGCTTAAGGCCATTTTTGTTCTCCCACTCTTGTGCCAGGTGAGGACACCTAGATGGCACCACCTGTGAGGAACAGGCCCTCACCAGACATTGAATCTGCCACTGCCTTGATCTTGGATTTCTCAGCCTCCAGAACTGTGAGGGATAAATTTCTATTGTATATAAATTACCCAGTGTGTGGTATTTGGTTATAACAACACAAACAGTTAATTCACCACCTTCTGAATTTAAACAGGTTTTCATTGTATCAATACTGGGAAGAGCACCCCCTGACTAGCTGATAAAATTGTTACCATTTAATTGGAATTGTATTTCCCACTAAAAAATATAATGAAGTAGTAATGTGATTGATGAATCACTCATATGCATTTAGATTTCTAATCAATTGGTTAACCTAGGACAAACCAATGAAATTAGGTTTCTGAATTCTGCACAGATGAAAACTGAACCTTGCAGTAGAAGAGAAACAGGAGACTCAACTGATGAACCAACCTCACCTGATCCTACAGGAAAAAGGCATATTTAGAATTGATGGTTGAGTAGTGGTAATGCTGACCCAGCCACAATCTATTAATAATTGTCAGGCTTGAAGTTGAATCTGTTGCTGTCCATGAAATATAGTTAAAATAACTGGTCCTTGTAGGATTTCAGCATTGTTACTATTACACTAAAACAATAATGTGATCCAGATTCTAAGAAAACAAGGCTCTGCACAAGGGGTGGGGAACTTGTGGCCTTAGGGTCACATGTGGCCTTCTGGATCCTTGACTGCAGTCTTTTGACTGAATACAAATTTTGCAGAACAAATCTTTTCATGAAAGGGGTACAGCAGAGAAAGATGAAGCTTTTCTTGCTTCTCCTTTGGTGTTTAAAAAAAAAACAATTTTGAAATCAGAAGGCCACAGGTTTCCCATGTGGTTTTGTTGAAAGAGAAAATGTAAGTGGTCTACAAATGATCATACCATATGTTGATTTTATTTTCTTTAATTTTTTCTAGTGTAATCAATTGGTTAACTTAGGACAAACCAATGAAATTAGGTTTTTGAATTCTGCATAGGTACGGTATTCTGTATCAGGTATGGTTTAGTTGGTCAAATCTGCAACATTTGCAAATTAACAAATCTATTTTACCCAAAATCATAACAGAATGAGTTGGATATATAAAAATATGTGGCAAGCTTCATGAGTGGATTCAGAAAGGAAAAGTCACACACATTTAGTCAAGAGTCTTAATGTCTAGGTCACACCTATATACTTAAGGGTCCTACGTTGGATGAGCACATATTTTACAAAGAGCTGGACAGTTCTGCTCCTCCATGTTTTCTCAAGGGTTGAAAGCACAAAAGTGAACTACATAACAGAAATCAAAAGGCAAACATTGACACTGAAAGCTCACAAGACTTAGCAAGGAACACATTCTTAAAAGTCATTAAAAATTTTGAAAAGAAATTCAAACTGTGGGAACTGAGCACTGAGATCAGAACAATAAGCTCCATGAATTGGAACAGAGGCTTTCTGAAAGGAATGTCTATAGTTTTGAAGAATACTTTCCCCAGACAAGCTTCTTTGTAAGGGGATTTTTTTTTTTTTTAACAAACATGCCTATTTTTGACTCAGCTCAGAAATGAAATATTTCAAAAGCCCTTTCAAGCTCAATATCTCTAAAATTACTCTTTCAAAGTTACACTTTAAGGGGTACTAGAGGAGTGAGAGTAAGAGAGATACCAAGTTTGTGAAATTTTCATGGGCATGACAAAGATGCACAAAAATCCCCACCACCCCTGTTAATTTCTTTAGTGTTTTAGATAAAGCAAACAAATATTGGTTGAAAAAGATGGCAATATTAGCAGGGATGGAAAAGTTTTGGCAGAGTTCAGTTTTGACAAAAGAAAGCATAAGAAAAAATTGCTTCTTTTCTGGGTTTAGGAGTTTTACAAGGGGAGTTTTTATAAGAAATATTTTTACAAGTTTTGTTTTTCATAATTAATGTAATTGAATGTGAAAATATAGCTAACTCTTGAAAAATATCAGTTTGAGCTTCATGGGTCCACTTATATACAGATTTTTTTTCAATAAATATATTGGAAAAATGTTTGGAGATTGTAACAATTTGAAAAAACTTGCAGATGAACCATGTAGCCTAGAAATATTGAAAAAATTAAGGAAAAGTTGGATATATCATGAATGTATGAAATATATATAGATACTCATCTATTTTATCATTTACTACCATAAAATTTATATATATGTATTATAAAAAGTTAAAATTTGTCAAAACTTATGCACATACTTATAGACATACATGGTGCTAGTCATAGCTAAGAGAAATGTAAACAAATGTAAAGATGCTAAATCATAACTGCATAAAATTAGCTGTATTATATACTGTACATTAAAATAACCTCATCACCACCTCCTGTTGTTATTGCCATAAGCTCAAGTGTTGCGAGTATCTGTCTAAAACACTGATATTAATCATCTCTGCAGCAGCAGTTCGTCTCTCTAATAAATTGCGTATCACAGTAAAAAGTGATCTCTTGAGGTTCTTGTATTTTTTTGTGTGTGTGCCTAGTACAATATCATGAACATTGAATAACAACATGGGATCTATAACAAGTGGCCACCAGTAATGCTGGAAATGCTCCCAAGAAGCAGAGAAAAGTCACGACATTATAAGAAAAAGTTGAATTGCTTGATATGTGTTATAGTTTGAGGTTTGCAGCTGTAGTAGCCCATCATGTCAAGATAAATGAATCCAGAATAAGGACCATATAAAAAAAGAAAAAAAAAGTTGTGAAACCATTGCTGCGGCAGCTTCAGTAGGAGTGAAAACTTTGTACTTCTTGCAAAATAGATTTTTATCTCATATTGAAAATGCAGCTTGTATATGGGTGCAGGATATCTATAAGAAAGGCATACCTATAGATTTTAACATGATTTCAGAAAACGTGAAGTCATTACATCACAACTTAAAGCAAAAGGGAGGTTAAAAGTATAAAGCTGGAGAATTTGATGCTAGCAAAGGATGGTTTGATAACTTTAGAAAAAGTTTTGGTTTAAAAAATGTCAAAATAACAGCAGAAGCAGCTTCTGCTGATAGGAGGTAGCAGATGCGTTACCAGATACCATTAAGAAAATCATTGAGGAGAAAGGATATCTGTCCGAATAGGTTTTTAAAGCAGATAAAAGTGGCCTATTTGTGAAAAATAAATGCCACAAAGGACGTTTATTGGTAAGGAAGATAGTGAGCACCAAGATTTAAGGCAGGACGGAATAGGCTAACTCTACTGTTTTGCATAAATGCTTTCAGGTTTACTATCAGGAGTGTCCTTATCTATAAAGCTGCTAACCCCTGAACCTAGAAGAGGAAAGATAAACACCAGCTGCCAGTGTTTTTATTGTGCAACAAGGTCTGGACAATGAGAACCCTTTTTCTGGATTAGTTCCATTGATGCTTTGTCCTTGAAGTCAGGAAGTACCCTGCCAGTAGGGGACTGCTTTTTAAAGGTCTTCTGATTTTGGACAATGCCCCTGGCCACCCAGAGCCCCATGAGTTCAATACTGAAGCCATCAAAGTGTTCCACTTGCCCGTAAACACAATGTCTCTAAATCAACCTTTTATGAGAAGGTCATCAGGATCTTTAAGGCTCATTATACACTGTACTCTATGGAAAGGATTGTCAAAGCTACGGAAGAGAACCTTGATAGAACATGAAAGCTGGCAAGGATTATGCCATTGAAGACGCCATTCTTGTTATAGAAGAAGCTATGAAAGCCATCAAGCCCAAAACAATAAATTCCTTTTGGCCCAAACTGTGTCAAGATTTACATGACCTCACAGGATTTACAATAGAGTCCATCAAGAAAATCATGAAAGAGCTTGTGAATATGGCAAAAAGGTGAGGGGTGAAGGGTTTCAAGATAAGGATCTTGGAGAAATTCAAGAGCTGATAGACACCACCCCACAGGAATTAACAGAAGACAACTTGATGGAGAAGTGTGTCAGATGATGAGAAAGAAACTGTAGAAGCAGCACTGCCAGACAGCAAGTTGACAGTGGACAGCCTGGCAGAGGGTTCTGATTATTCAAGACTGCATTTGAATTCTTTTAGGACATGAACTCTTCTATGATATGAGCACTGAAACTTAAGCAAATGGTGGAAGAAAAATTGGTTCTGTATACAAACATTTTTAGGGAAATGAAAAAGCAAAAAAGCCAGACAGAAATTATGATATATTTCCATAAAGTTACACCAGGTATGCCTGCCTCTCTTTCCACCTCTTCTATCTCTTCTGCCTCTGCCACCCCTGAGATAAGAAGACCAAACCTTCCTCTTCCTCCTCCTCCTCAGCCTACTCTATGTGAAGATGATGAGGATAAAGACCTTTATGATGATCCACGTCTGCTTAATAAATAGTAAATATATTTCTCTTACGATTTTCTTAATATGATTTTCTTTTCTCTAACTTACTTTATTTAAGAATACAGTATATAATACATATAACATATAAAATACATGCTAATCGACTGCTTACATTATCAGTATGGCTTCTGGTCAGCAGTAGGCTATTAGTTGGTACATTTTTAGAGAGTCAAAAGTTATATGCAGATTTTTGATTGCGTGAGTGTGGGTGCCACTAATCCTGCTGTTGTTCAAGGGTCAACTGTAGTACAAAAAGTCAGCATGTATTCATTATTTGAACCATAAAACAAAAACAATAGAAAGATATGACATTATCTCCGAATAAAAATATTTTATGGAGAAATGATACTAAACTCAGAATTAATTTACTTACATAGCTACTAATGGCCTTATCCATACATGTGGGATATAATTATTTTAATCACAGAGTTGATTGGTTTGATTTTCATCATATACAAAAATGCCAAGTGAGGTAGTTTACATTAAACAGTTAGAATTAGAAAATGTTTTGCCTAGCCTGATTCTGCATGGTAATCTGAAGATATCTGTATATATTTACATTTATGTGTGTTTGTAAACCCGAGCACTATAAATATGAATTAAAGCAAGTTATTTTTTCTTGATAAAATATAAGCAAATGATAAGTGATTTTGAACAATTCAAAGTTCAAATTTAAAAATTAAGACTATGCATTAGACCAAAATGGTGTTTTGGTAGAGTGCTTTTTCCTACTAGTTCTCAGGGCACATTGCTCTTATTTTTCTGCAGCAGTTTGTGTTCTCCACACAGTAATCCAAGAAATCACTGCTTTGTCCATGGATGAACTACATGTGTTGTTTTTTCCTCCCAAGCTCCCTTTCTTTGAGGGGAGCACTAGCCCAGGCTGGCCCATCAGGTCTACCTGCCCATAATATTCAATTAAGAGGCATCTTTAACATTTGATAAGTGGATGCAAGAAGAGAGGATTTTGTCCTCTCTTTTGTCCTAGATCACATGCGGACAACATTCTTTTCTAGCTGCTTGGGACAACATTCTTTTCTAGCTGCTTGGACAAAAAGCCAAAGAGAAAAGCAGAATAAAACTGAGAGGAACACAGAGCATAGGACCTAACCCTGCCTGAAGCCTTAGACTTTCTAATGAGAGACAATCACTCTTGTTTTTTGTTTTGTGTTAAGCTAGTTTGTGTGCAGTTTCTGTTCCTTACAGTTTAAATAATCCTGGCTAAGTCAGCAAATGAACAAAAGAAACAGCTGAAAGGGAAACAATTTACAGTGAACTATAAGGCAGTGCATCTACTTCTTAGCCACATATGGCAAAAATAGGCTGTGTCCTCAGATATGTAGTGAGAGAGAAAAATAAGAATTCCTACTTTAGTGTATCTTGGACATCAAGACCGTTAGTACATTTTACAAACTGTGTTAGTGCATAACATGCTTTAGTCTCCTAGTTAATTTATAAGAATTTAAATTTCTAAATTTTAAAAAAGTTTTATTTTTTTTAAATTGACAGATAAACTTGTACGTATTTATCCTGCACAGCATGATGTTTGCAAGTATGTAGACATTGTGAAATGACTAAATCTAGCTAATTAACAGAAGCAATACCTCACATAGTTATTTTTGTGATGAAAATACTTTATATCCATTCTCTCTTAAGCATTTTTCAAGAATACAATAAAGATTTTAAAAGGTCTATATTTACATATCAAAAGCATGATCACCTCAGTAAAAAATATATTGTCAATGACATATATTTGGTTATGTGGAAATAAATCACTGTTTGGATGAATTATTTAATAATGCTCAATATGATTTGGTCATATAGATAGGTAGTTTTAAGAAAACATTAAAAGTGTAGAGAGGTTATTCAGAGTAATTCATCTGACCTTAAATCATCCTTCGCCCCCTCACTATGCATACACAAAAGCACATGCAAATATACTTAATTACTGTACATTACAAAGAAATATAATTACTAGGTCAAGTGCAAATTTATAGTCAATAAGCCACGGGAAATGAAATTGTATTAAGAAATTTGGCTGTCACAATTCATAATTGCAAGGCTGTGGAAGCAGCCCAAGTGCCCATCAATCCAAGAATGGATTAATAAAATGTGGTATATATATACCATGGAGTACTATTCAGCTCTAAGAAACAACGGTGATATAGCACATCTTATATTTTCCTGGTTAGAGCTGGAACCCATACTACTAAGTGAAGTATCCCAAGAATGGAAAAACAAGCACCACATATACTCACCAGCAAA
Source organism: Mirza zaza (assembly GCA_008750895.1). Classification (NCBI taxonomy): domain Eukaryota; kingdom Metazoa; phylum Chordata; class Mammalia; order Primates; family Cheirogaleidae; genus Mirza; species Mirza zaza. Next base: position 74,418 of record VSMD01049670.1, on the reverse strand, counting down.
CTGGTATTAAGTAAGCAGCACCTAAGTGGACACATAGGTACTACAGTAATAGGGTATTGGCCAGGGGGGAGGGGGGTGGGTATATACGTATATAATGAGTGAGATGTGCACCATCTGGGGGATGGTCATGCTGGAAACTCAGACTTGTGGGAGGAGGGGGGAAAGGGCATTTATTGAAACCTTAAAATCTGTACCCCCATAATATGTCGAAATAAAAAAAAATTAAAAAAAAAAAGAAATTTGGCTGTCAACTGGACATAGCAAGAAATCCTTGTCAATTGGCATAGTAAGAAATCCTTGTATCTCAGCCTGTCTACACACCAGATTATTTTGACTTTTTTGATTGCTAGTTCAATTTCATCAAAGTATTTGTCTAAACTAATTTTTTGAATTGATACATCAAGTAAGGTAAACTGGTTTGTATGAGTAAACACCACCTCAGTAACTCACACTACCTTATCAATTAGATCATTCTTTAATGGCTTTGTAAGTATTTGCCCCAGCTTGCCTTTAGAACTGAATCTAGGAATAAAACCTGAAGCCTTTGACTTGGAGTCAGCTGCTCTGTCTATCACTCAACATTCTCTTTATAATTCAAACTTTAACTGCAGGTAAACCTTACCAATGTAGAATTCCACAGTTGGAAGGGAACATAAAATGCCTACTTCACTCACCAATTCTATGAATGAAAACTCAAGCTCAGAGCTCTGACATTTCTGTCCAAGGACTCAAGTGGCAGAGTTGGGCCTGGTCACAGATCTTCAGAGTCCCAACCCAGTGCTTCTATTAGAAAGCCATTACTCAAATGCTCTGTACACAACTTAGCATTTTTTTTTGTATTGATTTAGTTTATGCATGATTTTATGTCTCAACATAAATGTTCAAATTATCAAAATGGATTGCCATACTGAATACTTAGGATGTTAATATTATTGAAAATTATTAGTTCTTTATTGACTTTTGCTTCTGTTAATGAAAGTATTTTATGTGTGTTAACTCATATTAATGATTCTTATATTTTTTTACTAGAAAATTGTACTAATCATTCTTTCTGGTAATCTCATTTACTTTTCATTAAGTTCTCTATCTAGAAGGTCTTAGGCTACATTCTGTGCTACATTCTGTTTTGCTTTTTATTTTTGAGTTGACATATCAAGTAAGGTGAACTGGTTTATACAAGTAAATATCACCTCAGTAATACAGAAAACATAATAAAACATTAAATTGAATAAAGAGTTTTGTGTAAAATCCTGAATACAGTCCAGTTTCATGTGTTACCACTCTTTTTGGCTATGTGAGAGAATTAGAAAGAAGTATCTGTTTTTCAGGTTAAAATATCTTTTTAGAAACTTTCCAACAGACCTTTAAGAATTCTGGATAGAAATGTCTGGGATGAAGTACCAAGTGTGCCCCAAAGGTAATATTTTATTAAAATCATGAAATATAAATTCATGATTTTAGAAGTTCTTATTTTGAAAGGTGAGAGTGATGGTGGTTTGCAACACAATTTTTAAGAAAAATATATTGAGTCTGAACAAAATATCACAATGAAACTAATGTATTTTGGTAGCTGAGAGCTTGCTGATACAGCTAAACTGCACTTAAATCGCAGCTCCCAAATTTTCTAGCTTATGTGACCTTGGCAAAAGTATTCAATCTTTTTGTGTTTTAGTGTTCTCATCTAAAAAAATGGAGATAATGTTTTTATCTTAAAAAGTTTTTATCTTAAAAAGTTGTTGGGGCAATTAAACAAATGAATGCATTAAAAGCACTAAGAAATGCTCAATAAATATTAGCTATTTTTACTAAAACTAGAAAATTATTTTATAGTACTCTTTAAAAATGAGAAATAATTACTGTTGTTAGCTTATAATACATTTTGCTGTATTTCTTTTGAGTTGTTTGATAAAAAAGGGATAGCCTTTTTAGAACGAATTATTTTTCTATTAAAAATAAGATCTGTAGTTTGCCTACTATTATGGCTGTACATGCATGATTAGTCTGTGAATTCTGCCCCAAAGCTTTCTGAGATTTGCTTGGTGTGATTCAAAGTTCTAAGCTCTTACTTTTTCTTATTGTTGTAATCAACTCTTTCCCGAATACCACCAAAGTCAGTGGTAAATGTTTACATAGCAAGTAAGAATATTGTAATAAGCAATTAGTCAGAAGAAAAGTGCTCTCTGGCAGAAAACTATCCTTGGTTATGCTTTATTTGGGGCTCTTCTGTTTCATAAGATTGATTAAATGGTTCTTTTTTATTAAATCATTGTTGAGAAAACAGAGCTATTTCACACTGAGGGTTATGACATATGCTATTATTTAGGCCAGGATAGCAAGATTTTTAGTCACAAGTCTTATGAAGAAAGTTCATTTGAAAGTGCTTTTGCTGCTCACACTACATTCTGCTGAGGTTTTATTAAGATGGAGTATTAAACACAGTACTAATGACTCATGAGTAAAAATGCACTGAACTAAATGGTGCAAAAAAGGCATCAAGCATTTGATTAAAACATGTTAAACACATATGCACATCCCAAAGACTAAGAGAAAATGAAAAAGGTCTTGCTTTTATATTGGTTTAGAGCTTCCAGGCTTGTCCTTTCATTATTAATCATACTTGGCTGCATAGAACACTTGTGCTCTGTCATTTCTTTGTAGAAGCTGCCATTGTGTGAAGATGGATATGCCTTTTTCCTCCCTCTTCTCCCAAACGATGAATTCTCAATCTCAATTGCTTTCTCATAGTATGGGCACTTATCTTTGCCTTTTGTGCACTGGAGGAGAACATGCTTCTCCATTTCTTTGTCTCTCAGAAATATGAGACAAATGCCTTTTCCTCTATCATGTAGCTGTCCTTTACAATGTCAGCCACACTGATGCAGGCTGGTGACAGACACCGCCGGGAGTAGCTCCCCAACAAGGTGCTGATCAGACAGCTTGAAAGGAATCAATGCCCTGTTTTCGCATTTTAGGGGACAAACATTTCTCTCTCTTCCTTTCCTTCTGTTTCTTCCTCCCTTTTCCCCTCTCTCTTTCTCTTAAATCACTTTGTTTCAAAAAAAGGCTAATTTGAATCAAGCATGTAATCAAGACCATTCCATTAACTTAGTTTCAAACCAGGGAAAAAATGCATAATGTTCAAGTGATGAGTTTAGGTTCTTTACTGGCTTAGGAGGAAAACTTTCTGGGCATTTAAGTAGTGTTCCATAATTATTTATGTACTGTATATATACTATATACACATGTATAATATATAATCCCTTCCACTTTGTGTGTTTTATTTATACTTCTCGTGTTCTCATTATTTCTATATTTTCAGACTTATCTGATTAGCATAGTGTGCTACCTACAATATTTTGATATTTTTATGTATGAAAATGAATATTTTAAATTATATTCTTAGTATAGAGTCCAAAGACCAAAAGAAAATGGAATTGATGCAGAAAATTAAGGACTCATCAATGGACATTTTTAAAACCAAATATAGGTAGACATAGTTCTGTTAGGAGATAAGATGAGGGTAGACAAGTGTCTATGCTTTATATATTCCATTATTCCTCATTACCTTTAGCATAAAATTTATTTATTTTTATTTTAGTTCTTTTTTTTGAGACAGAGTCTCACTTTGTTGTCGGGCTAGAGTGCCGTGGCGTCAGCCTAGCTCACAGCAACCTCAAACTCCTGGACTCAAGCGATCCTCCTGCCTCAGCCTCCTGAGTTAGCTGGGACTACAGGCATATGCCACCATGACCGGCTAACTTGTTCTATATATTTTTAGTTGGTCAATTAATTTCTTTCTATTTTTAGTAGAGACTGGGTCTCGCTCTTGCTCAGGCTGGTCTCGAACTCCTGATCTTGAGCGATCCGCCGGCTTCGGCCTCCCAGAGTTCTAGGATTACAGGCGTGAGCCCTCGTGCCCAGCCTAAATTTATTTATTTTTAGCATAAAGTTTAAACTCATTAGTCTGACCCCTGACTCTTTATGCATTTTAACTCTTACCAGTCTCCTACAAGCATCCTGTGTGCTAGCCATACTCATTTCCTTGGAACTTTTTAAGCTTTCTAGATTATCTTCCTCCCATACTTTTGTATATGCAGCTCCTCTCTTTTCCTGGATAACTTTATATATATATATATATATATATTCAATTCAGTGGCTCCTTCTGGAATATATATTGTGTGCATAAGTGGTGCCATTTGTATAATTGTCTGCTGATATGCCTCTCATCCACTAGACTGTGACCTCCTTGAGGTAAGAGACATACAGTTATTCTCATTATTCCTGGGAGTTATGCTCTATAAAGTTGGCATGAATCCTAAATTAGCAAATATGGAACGCTTGCTCCTAGGAGAAATATGGAGTTGGGTTCCTTTGAACCTCTTGTCACTACATTGTCATCAACCAAAATGTCATTTGCATTATGCAGGCTCATTTGTCAATGTCATTATAAAATAAATGAGACTCATCAGTGTTGAAAACCTCCTCTTTCATAGAACCCTTTTCCTGTATATTTGGTAGGTATTTTAAAAATTCTTTTATATATGTATTTCATTGTTAATTGGCAAGTAATAATTGCATATTTGTGGGGTACACTGTGAGATTTTGATACATGTACACATTATGGAATGAATAAATCAAGCTAATTAACATATCCATCTTACACAGCTTCTTGATCTAAATACTTGCCTTGCCTGTAAGTTTAACATTTGTCACATGTATTGCCTTTTGAAACATGCAAGCTAGCTAGCACTAGGCAAAAACGTTTAAAATTCTCCTGACCCTGGATACTGTGATTAATTTTTTTTGTCGTTTAGCCTTACAATGATGCTCTCCAACACACCTTTTAAAATTGCTCATCGTCTCATGAATCCACAAATTTAGCCACTTTTTCATCTTTTCTATAGCTTTATCATACACTACAGAAGTTACTTTAGCATTTTTCTGACGTGGCCTTATGTACAGGTTGATAAATTTAACCTTTCTTTTTCCGGATGTACCATATTGTTGATCAATTAACACTGAACTCATAGCCAACAGCATTGTAGCTCATGGCTGAATGAAGCACATCTAACACACAAATTTTCTTTGTGAGGCATATCACCTCCGTCTTGCACTTGGGAATGCTAGACAGCACTTCGGAACTACACTCGTAGGCCATCTTCAAACAGCAAAATTACCAACAAAAAGCAAAAAGTGTAAAAAAAAATGTGGCTTAACTATGTAGACCTCAAAAAGGACACTTGTTTACAGTGTGAGAGCTGAAATAAGAAGCCAGAGCACCACCTTGTTTGGCCTCAGCTGGGAGATTGCATCTTAGTGACTCAAATTTTTCATTTCATGCATATCTGTGAATGACCTCAAATGATTGCAGAAATGCTACCAGTATTGATTTGGGGGTTACAAATAAATTTTAGTGAGTAGATGAATTTGCAAATATGGAATCCACAAATAATGAGGATTAATTGTCTTTTTCTCCTATTAAATATTAATAATAGGAGCTCAATAAATGTTTGCTGACAGGATGAAGATTGCATTCTAGTGCAAAGTTATTCCTCAGGTTTCAGTGAATTAAAATTCTTTATTCAAACTATAAACTTGACAAATTGTTTATGATAAAGATGTCTCAAAATTAAAGAAAAATCTTGTGTGCATAATATAAATATTATACTCCCACTTATGATATTCTTAAGTGCTTTCTCTAAGACATAATCTAACCATCATTTCATATTAAATTAAAGAACTTTTTATGTGTGTGAAAATACAAGGATATCTATATGTGGTGATCATCTCTGGAAGAAAAGCAACTAGCAACTCTAGAGTATTGCTTTCTCTGATACAAAATAAATGGGCTATCAACAAAATAAATGTATAAAAGCTAGAGTTAATATTTAAACATTTCATTAAAAAGTCTTGTTTTTAGTAAAGAAATAAAGTGAATTGAAGGCTGTCATATCCACAACTTACATTTTCCATAAAATCTAATTATGACATATGGAGAAACAATTCACTGCAACTTACCAAGAGGCATAATTTTGGGTTGATTTCCAATTAGCAAAGTCTTTGAATTGATCTATGCTTATCCTGTTGCTTGTTTCTCCTTAAGTCAAGGACAACAGGTTTCAAGATGTTTGTAGATCTAATGATATAGTCTACGACCATAGTTGAGTTAATGTGCTAAAATGGGGTATGAAATCTATGGTCATAATCAGCTAATATAATGCATTCATTTATTTAGTCAATGAATAGTCATTGAATACTGACAAATATTCATTGAGATCACTCCAGGCCTATGATAGGTATTGGAAATAAATTGTGAATGAAACAGGTATGATTTAATCCCCATAAAGCTCTCTCCCCAAAGAGATATGTGCTCAATAAGTAAAAAGAGAAATAATAATATAAATGCAGACTATGAGCTAAGCCATAGAAAAGGAAAATCTGGTGACAGCAGAGAATAATGGTCATAGAGGGAGGGGGTACCGTTTGTTAGATGGGATTTGCTATGGTTTGAATGTTTGTATCTCCTCCAAAATTCACGTTGAAACTTAATCCCATCTCTATAACATAAAAATGCAAGATGAAGCAAGCAAATGCTGATGGAGAAGCTACAGCAAGTTATCAAGAAGATCTAGCTAAGATTGTTCATGGAGGCGGCTACATTTAAGCAACCGATTTTCAGTGTAGATGAAATAGCTTTATGTTGGAAGAAGATGCCATCTCATTTAGGCTTTCATGGCTAGAGAAGAGAAGTCAATACCTGACTTCAAAGCTTCAAGGAACAGGGTGACTCTCTTGTTAGGGACTAATGCTGCTGGTGACTTTAAGTTGAAGCCAATGCTCATTTACCATTCTGAAAATCCTAGGGCCTTAAGAATCATGCTGAAATCTACTCCGCCTATGCTCTATAAATGGAACAACAAAACCTGGATGACAGCACATCTGTTTACAGTATGGTTTACTGAAGCTTTTAATTACACTGCTCAGACAGAAAAGATTCCTTTCTTAATATTACTGCTCATTGACAATGTGGCTGGTCACCCAAGAGCTCTGATGGAGATGTACAGGGCAATTAACATTTTTCTGCCTGCTAACACAACATCCATTCTGTAGTCCATGGATCAAGGAGTAATTTTGACTTAATTACTTAAGTCTTAATATTTAAGAAATACATTTCATAAAGCTATAGCTACCATACCATGTGATTTCTCTGATGGATGTGGGCAAAGTAAATCAAAAACCTTCTGGAAAGGATTCATCATTCTAGATGCCATTAAGAACCTTTGTGATTCATGGAAGGAGGTCAAAATATTAACATTAAAAGAGTTTGGAAGAAGTAGATTCTTACCTTCATAAATGACTTTGAGAGGTTTAAGACTTCAGTGGAGGAAGTAACTGCAAATGTGGTGGAAATAGCAAGAGAACTAGAATTAGAAGTAGAACTTGAATATGTGACAGAATTGGTGCAATCTCATGATCAACCTTGAACAGATGAAGAGTTACTTCTCATGAATGAGCAAAGAAATTGGTTCTTGAGATGGAATCTACTCCTGGTGCAAAGGCTGTGAACCTTGTTGAAATGACAACAAAGGATTTAGAGTATTACATAAATTTAGTTGATAAAACAGTGGCAAGGTTTAAGACGATTGACTCCACTGTGAAAGAAGTTCTATTATTGGGCAAAATCCTATTAAACAGCATCGCATGCTACAAAATAATCCTTCATAGAAGGAAGAGTCAATAGACGCAGCAAATTATTGTCTTATTTTAAGAAATTGCCACAGCCACCCCAGCCTTCAGTAACTACCACCCTAATCAGTCAGTAGCCATCAACATGAAGTCCAGACTGTCCACCAGCAAAAGCGATGGACTTGCTGAAGGCTTGGATGATTGCTAGCACTCTTTAGCAATAAAGTATTTTTAAAATAAGGTATATCCATTTTTTGAAAGATATAATCCTATTGCACACTTAATAGACTACAGTATAGTATAAACATAACTTTTATATGCACTGAGAAACAAAAAAATTCATGTGACCTGGCTTTTTGTAATATTCACTTTATTGCAGTGGTCTGGAGGCAAACCGGTGTTATCTCCAGGGCATGTCTGTAAATAACTTGGTCCAAGTTCAACCATCTAGTTGTATGCGATTCTGTTTCTTCGTCATTAACTTTTACTTCTTTTTAGATGATCTTTGTCTTAGTCTGTTACTGCTACAATAGCAAAATAGCTTAGGCTGGGTAATTTATAAACTACAGAAATTTATTGTTCATAGTTCTGAAGGCTGGGAAGTCTACGATCAAGGTGCCAACAGACTGTCTATTTGGTTGGGGGTGCTTGTCTGCTTCAAAGATTGTTGAAGGAGCAAGCAGGACCCTCAAACCTCTTTTATTTTTTTACTTAAAAAAATTTTTTTTTATTTTAGCATATTATGGGGGTACAAGTGTTAAGGTTACTTATATTGCCCATGCGCCCCTCGCCCCTCAAGTAAGAGCTTCAAGCATGTCCATCGCCCAAACGTTGCACATCTTACTCGTTGTCTCAAACCTCTTTTATAAGGGAAGGGCACTAATTCCATTCATGAGTGTGAAGCTCTCATGATCTAATCATCTCCTGAAGGCCCTACATCTTAATATTGTCACATTGGGCATTAGGTTCTTCCAACATACGAATTTTGAGAAAACACCAGTTTTCAGACCACAGCAATCTTCAATGTCTCCTCAAAGAATGTCCCTGTATGTTCTGTTAATTTTTCCCAAATTTACATTTTAGACTTGGAAAAATGTAATAAATGCTAGTTTGAAAAAGCAAGAACACCAAGTGGTATAGCAAAGTCAAATGAACTATTTTATTTTATGTAAGACTGAAAAGTAAGTGCAAGAATGTTATACACGAGAAGAAAAGAAATGTCCATTTAATTGTACACTGAGAAATGTGGGAGAGGGATCTAAGACTCTTCAGATATAAGCCAAGAAAAATTGCTGTTATGTAGCCTCAAGAAATAATAACAAAAAATGACATTGCTTTATTCTCCCATTGCGGCTTGCTTACAGGGCCAAGAGGCAGCATTACTGGCTCTGGGTGAAGTGACAGCTTATTGCCAATGTTGGCTGGTACAAGGCTTGTCACTGACTATAGCTTTTTGTTTGTTTGTTTGTTTGTTTTTTACTCTCCTTAAAACTTAGGCTGTAGTAACTGACAACTCATTGCCATTAGGAAGAAACTTTTATGAGAAGAAAATGACTTGAATATATTATTGGAGAATATGCTTTTTCAGTAGCTCTAATTTCATTTAAATCTCATAAACTACAAGCACAAGCTAATTACTGATGGTAGGGAAATATTCATTATTCACATTCAACACCTGTAAGATCTATGTTCTTTGACCTGTAGGTCTTTAGTGTGAACTCCAGGTTCATTTTTCTTGCTACGAGCAGACATTTTCAAAGACTTATCTTCCATCTGTAGATGGCAGTAAGTTATTACTGTTTTTGTTACTCTGCCCAGTGGAAGAAAGATTAAATCCAGTTTAGAGAAACGGAATATAAAGAGAATATTGTTCTACCTTTGGGCCAGTATAAAGAATAATAACACTCAGGTTTTTTTCAATAGAAGTTTGATTCCCTTCCCATGTTAATTTGAAATAAAATTGAAATACTTATGTATTCTCAATGGACTCTCCTTCAGCTAGGATAAACTTATGTTTACATACCTAGAACAAGAGAGTAAAGGGTATCAGATAAATTAGCAGCTCCAGAAACCAACTATTTCTTAAGATGCGTATCTAAGCAAGGTTAGTTCAGACCTTAAAGCCTACTACTGTTATATTTATATTAAGCAATGACATTTTGCTTTCAAGTATATGCATACAAAAAATGAAATGATTATTCTTCAATTGCACAATAAAAAAAATTTTTTTTCCTAAATCACTTGCTGATTTCTTTTACACACTGACCTTCAGCGTTTAAAAGAAAAAAATAACCACACACACAAAAGGGAAAGAAATTATTGAATTGCAGTTCTTTTCTGCATTGTCTTTTGCCTTGTGGTGGTTCACATGCAAAACATGCTTCCTTACAGATGGAATCCACTAGTCCTTGTCATTAAGGGAAACACAGCAGGACCCAGAGAGGATTGTTGAAGCTGAAAACTGACTTTATAATTTAGCTGTGTGAGTCTTGAAGCAGCATAAATCACACTATAAATCAGAATACTAGATCCAAAAATGTAAGACAAATAGAGTGAGAGATGAGTTTTTCCCCCTCATACTTCACCTTTTGTTAGTACAATTAAAACAACAACCAGTTCCTTTATTGCCTATGATTTAGCAGTTAGCCAAGTTAAGTGACAATTTCAGGCTACAGTAGACAGAGCCATAGAAAAAAGGAAAACACAGCCAGTAAGGTGAGGCAGTTACTGTCATATCATGCCAACAGATACTGCCAGGTTTCTAAAATAAAAACAATCTTTCTACCATGGTGAATACTTTGCATGTTTGCTTAGTTTAGCTTCACGGACTTTGCCTATTGGAGTAAGCCAGCTTATACTTACACCTGTTCTTTGATTCCTCTAAAAAAGTCTAACCGAGGCCAGAGAGATTAAGCTGTGTGTTTTTAAAAATGGATCTGGGATATATGCTTAACATTTTCCCCTTTCCTGTTCCAGCAGAGTGTTTTTCACCAAAAAGAGCCTTTCTGTACATGTATTTACTATTTATAGAGTGGGATTCTTACTTTGTATAAGACAGCTTACTAGATAAGCTTTGTTCCTCAAGAACCACAAAGACAAGGATTCTGTCCTTTTCTAATCTTTGTTTTAGCAGCTCCCAGAAGAAAAGATAGTATGATGCCCATGGGCCACAATACAGAACTTTCTGCTCCTGCTTTCCCAGTCTGTTAGGTAACATTTATACGTTGTTATAATTTTTATTTTTAAGTGGTTTGTTTTAAATTTTAACAGAACATTTCACAAATGCAAAATGCATTTAATTTTTGATGAGCAGGGAAAATCTAACCCTTTACCAAGCACTCAGGTATCAAATTGTCCTTTCTCTGGTGAGATTCAACTGGTAATGTAACAGGTCTGCATAGCAATGTATGAAAACTCATTCATGAGTAAAGAGTTCTATCCATTCCAATTCTAACTCTTGCATAAATCATTTCTGTGGAGCCAAAAATGATAGCTGTGTCAGTTGGGTTGATTTGCCTGATCTCAATAAAAATATATTAGTAGCACCAGAGTTTGGCTTTTACACTTGCCTTGGTGCTTATAAGATCTGGAGGAACAGCTAGAATCTTCTCATAACCAGGAGCTAGAAAGAAGGAATAAGGTAGACCCAGAAGACAGAACCTGTAACAGAAACTATTATGGGTACCACATGAAAAGGATCATGGGAATTTATCATAACATTGTTGATAGAACATGGGCTATAGCATTCAAACAGATTTGGACTAAAATTCCTGCTAAGCTACTTATGCCACCTACTCTGTGAACTTGAGCAAACTGTTTAACCTGTTTGAACCTTAGTTTCCTTATTTGTAATATAGGGGCTGCAGTGCCTACTTTAAAAATTGACATCAGCTAATGAGATAATTAAAGCATCCTTCATGAAGCATAGTAAAGCACTGGAAAAGTGGTAGCTGCCCAAAACAATAGCAACAGAATAAGAGCCATTTTGGTAGAACATTTCCATAGGATGCAGTAAAGGGTGAGGGTATAGAGCAGAGGCTAAGCAGACTGCCTGAGGTTTAAATTCCCCTGTGCCATTGGTGTGACTTTGGATCAGTTGTTTAACCTCTCTGTGCCATAGTCTTGCTGTTTATAGAATGGAGATAACCATAGCATGAACCTGATAGCATTGTAACAAGGATTGATTGAGATAATGCATATAGAGTATTTAGGATAGTGTAAGCAATCAATGATGTCAGCTATTTTTACTACCACCTTCCCTTTGCTAGAGGTTTATCTGGGAAGAGTAAAATAGTTCCCCCTTTATCTGTGAGAGATATGTTACAAGACCCCCATGAATGCCTGAAACTGCAGACAGTACTGAACTCTATGCATACTATTTTTTCCTATTCATACATAGCTATGATATAGTTTAATTTATAAATTAGGCACCGTAAGAGATTAACAACAACATCTAGTAATACAACAGAACAATTATAGCAATAATCTAGTGTCGCTACTCTTGAGCTTTGGGGCCTTTATTAAGTAAAATAAGGGTTATTTGAAAATAAGCACTGTGATCCCGCCACAGTTGACCTAATAACCAAGATGGTTACTAAGTTACTAATGAATGAGGAGCCTATATGTAATGCAGATACACTGAACAAAGGGTCAGTTCACATCCCAGGTGGGACAGAGTAGGACAGTTTGAGATTTCATCATGCAATTCAGAACTGCACAATTTATAACTTATGAATTGTTTATTTCTGGACTTTTCCATTGAATATTTTCAAACTAGTTGACCGTAGATAACTGAAACCAGGAAATCAAAGCTGCAGATAAAAGGAGACAACTGTATAGAGGTAGCTCAGGTGGTATTAAAGGACAACAGAATAGGTTTTTAAAACTCTGGTATAGCCACATACTATGATATCCCTGGGGGGGAGAAAGAGGCAGTGACTTAATGACATTGGCAATGCTATCCAATGATCACAGGAATTTATCTCACTCTGAACATTTGCATCAAAAGCCTGGATGTGAGCCTGACACAATTGAGTATAAGCGAGGCTGGAGAATTTTTTTGGACTTTTGATCAACTCATCATGTTTCAGTCAATTCTGAATCACACTATTTAAATAAATCTGTGAATATTTTGGAAACGCAGGAAGTCTGTAATTAATCCCTATGGGCAGTACAGAAGCTGCTTGTTCAAATCAAAAAAAGCCTTCACATTCTCTCTTTTCAACATTCTGTGCCTATATAATAAAAAGTCCTTGCATTTGTATGGTGTTTTGAAATTTAAAGCATCTCTATGCATTTAATTTTATTTCAGCCTCTTATAGCTCTGGGGAGTAGGCCCAGTTGGTATTGTCTCTCTTCCACCTTGCAGGTAAGATACTGATGTTTTGAGAGGTGAAGGACATCTCTCCAATCACATAGCTTTTAAGTAGAAGAGTGAGTCAAAAAAATTACTCAAATTACTCAACAGTGTTTGATAAGTTTGGCTTTTGCAGTTCAGTTTTAAGTTATTTAAAATTGTACTGTCACAAGTGCCTTTGGAATTGCTGTCACATTATGATTAATTTTTTTTTCTGCCTTCACTAATTATAATAAAGGGAGACCTTTCTAATATGCCTTTTTTTTTGTCTTCTATATTTACATGGACTCTTGGGAGCTATTTTGGTTTGACATTCCTCTGCTTTTTGTAAGAATAATCTCTGAAAAAGACTCAGGTATGTCTGAAAGATGTTATGGATGCAAAGATTAGAATAGAGTTTCAGTTGAAAACAAAGATGTGGTAGCTTACACCATAATAGTTTCAAGGACAAATAAAATTCTTTATTTTTGTAGTCTTACTTCTGGGCTTAGTTGTCTACATCTGAGAGGCAACATAAGAATCACAGCTGGATTTGCAGATAAATCCAATAGTTAGGGGGAAAATGCAGGGGTATGTGCTGAAGCATTTTTTCCCCTTATTCCAAAAATTGAACTAAAAAATGAACGCACCTATGGAATTGAGATTCAAGCAGGAAAAGCAAGTGTGGGAAGATGGATAACCTTTGATGTCAAGTTGATTTCTCATATCTATGTGGTCCGATTTCAGCTTGAATATTAGCTATGAGATCTGTGGCCCTCTGTTCTACGAGGCTAGAAAGGTGAAGGCAGAATATTTCAGAGCTTTCTTAAAACTCTAATAAAAATCTCTCTTGCCAGATGACCCCTGATAAATTTCAGTCTTCTTTTCATTTAAAAGCTCCCCAAGACGGGCCCCAAAAGGATGATGTTCACCACTATTAAGTCTCCAGTCAGCCATGCTAAGGCAGTTCAGAAATTTCATTGGATTTTTTTCCTTACTTAGCAGTTTTAGATGTTTTAGTCAGTAATGCAAATCCAAAAGAAGAATTTGGTAGGAATATATGAATGCTAGGTCTATATTACATTAAATGTACTTTTGGTTATATATAAGTAACGTGTAATCTTTACCTAACACTATAATAACATATAAAAATTGAGCTTGCTGTGAAGGCATACAATATGACATATTCCACTTAAATGTTTGCTTACATTGTGCTTATGCTGAGGGGTTTCACAGAATATATTTTCAATAGAACATCAATATGTTCTAACACTTATACATTGTATCGTGGTAACCTCATCCCCCTTAAACTTCTTGAGTATAGCATTTGTGATCTATTATTTACACTAGTTTTATGCTTTGCAAAATGACTAGCGTAGTACGTTCTTTTTTTACATGCTTGCTGAGTTGACCTAAAGAAGGATGTTTTCTTTGTCTAAGGACAATTTCATAATACAAAATCAATGCAGATGAAAACATCAGTGAAAATCTTAGAAACAAAAATTAAGGTATTTCTAACCCGACTTTAATGTGTTTGAGTTTAAAGGAAAGCATAAAGAATTTTTGTTTATTTCTTTTCCAATGTATAAATTCTAGGCAAAGAGAATACCCTAATAGATTTCTGTAGATTAACCAATATAGAATAATAAATATTCTGTATAGTCTCTGTAATTATTAATATCATAGGGTCCTTAAATAACCTCATGCAGTATGATTAGGATTTATTTTGTCCTCTGAGGACATATAATTAGGATAAAAATAAAACAAAGATTTGAAACTACACAAAGATTTGAAGATCAATGACAAATTGCCTTGGTATATTTGCAGTGGCCACTCCATGTATGTGGGGATTGGGTATTAACCAGTGTGACATTGAGAATCCCCACTCCTCATCTCCCATAAGTCCAGCACTAAGTTGTGGGGCCCAGTTCAAGATGAAAATGAGGAGTCCCTAGTCCAAAATCAGAAAAACTACTTTTTACTTTCTGTTGTAGTTTCTTTCTCTCTCTCAGCCTGTTATCATGGTTTTTATTTGCTGTTTAATGCCTCACTTTCTCAGGCATGGGATACTTATGGGGTGAGTGCAGACCCTCAGAGGCATCTGAGACCCTGCCCTGAGTTTAGCACATGAGGCATCTGTATCCAACCCGACTCTTCCTGTGTTCACACCCAGACCCCCTGCTAGGGTGGAGGTGGCAATGGCCACTGGGTGAGGGAGGGGAGGTAGGTGACTGAGAACTTTTCCTAGACACATAAAAAATGTACCTGGCCCCCACTGACCAAGTTTCAATGACCCCTATATAATTATTTTCCTAAACTAACTAATTGACCTTTTGAGTTGTTTCCCAGAAATGGGCAGATTTGCTACGAAATAAAGGAGGGAAGATTCTGAAGTCCCTTGGGCAGACTTCCTGATGCCAAGTTTCATCAACCTGCACAACCCATCCCCAATGCACCGTAGCCCCTTGTTAGTTACATTATGACGTTTCCCAAGACACATGGCCCCTTCTTTAAAAGCTCATGATCTCTGTTAGTCGGATACACGGATTTGAGGCAGCTCTTCCCATTCTCCCTACAAGACGTCTGCCATATTAAAAATTCCTTTCTTCCTTGGCAATCCTTGTCGTCTCAATAATTGGAACCTTTTTATGACAAGAAACTATACCTAGGCCAAATCCCCCTTATGGTTTCAACAACAGGAGGTGGTGAGAGTAGGATTGAATGTGACAAGGTCCTGACACATGCCCCATTGTTCCAACTTACTTCACTTACAAAAGCCAAATTCAAAGATATTGTATTAAGAATCTTAAGATGGTGACTGCAGAGCATTAAGCTCCTAGTTCAGGCCCTTGTGAGTGAGATGCAATGTGCAACTGCACTAGCCTCACATCCATGGTCCTCATGACAGACAATCTATGGGATGATGGAGAGGTGATGCCTTTCTCCCCAGTCCTGAGGCAAGAAAGTTGACATTGTCTTTCTCCTTCTCCAATGTGACTGTTTTTCTCACTTTGACATGCACTTTGTCTTTCTTTTAAGTAAAAATGATGAGGGGAAGGAAACTGGAAAACAATTCTGCTAAAGTGTGATTTCATAATAGTAAAATCATGAATCTCATTCAAAATACAATATGAATGTATGTCAAGATTTTATTTAACTCAGTAACGGAATCAGTAGGACGTCAAGACTAATTCAAAGAACATTTGAAAGGCAATGTTAAGGTTGCTGGATTGGATATAAAACCAGTTAATGTCCAATGGGGTCATGAACTGTAGCATTTAGGGTACTTTTCCATTGGAAAGAAATTATTTTCATCTCTACTGGACAAAAATCTACAAGTTAACCTCTGCCACTATAAAATTGTAAAACAGATTGGACAATAGAAAGTCCAGCACTGTAAGAATGTCCAAGTATTCTTTTTTGCCTGTTCTAACTAGAGGATGATTAATCTGTCCATATGATTTGCCTCATGCTAGCATTCTCTGAGATTTTCCTTCATCTGACCATCATGTTAAAAGATTCTCTCAGTTGTCTTTTGCAGACATTGAAGTGGATATATAACACACAAAATGATAGAGTATCAAATAAAAAATTTGATATATTTAAATCAGCCTGCATTCCCTAAATACTTAAATTTGATGATATACTTAGACTATAAACAATAGCATTGGAAGAACGCTTAGATTCTTATTTAAGATTAGAAAGGTCTTGGTGATCGTCAGTCAGATGAGAAAAGAATCCTAGGGAGAATAGGTACTCACATTACCTAGAGGTGCAGATATCAGACTTGAACCATTGCTCTAGATCATGGCTGGGGGGTGGGGGTGGGAAGTGCCCAGTGGTTCTGTGCAGTCAGCCTCATTTGAAGATCAAGCATCTATTCATGTCTGCATCCTTGTACCAGGTGTTCAAGTGGTTCACCCTCTGTTCAGGGGAAATTTTAAGCATCCAGGACTCCTGGACGTGACAGTGCATGCTTCACATTCAAGGCCAGCTTGGCCCTGAGTGTCCTTCACTCTGCCCTGGTTCTGAGACCTGAGCCTCTCCACCTCCATTTCAATGAGTTCCTGTTCTTTTTACTCTTTCCTTCCCACCATCCTTTCCCCAGCCCAGTTTTCTCTCCTTGAGAGCAGAAAATATCATTCTACAATCATGCGTGTAAATGTTTGTGGCTCGTATTTAAGGCTAGAATATTTCGAGGCTTTAATTTGTGTTTCCACGTGGATAGGTAGACTGGGAAAGGAAAGAGAAAAGCCCCAGAGCATTTATGGGAGAGAGGGGAAAGAAATTGGCCAGGTGGATATTCAGGCATAACCCTACCATATAGGCCTAACATCCAGATACTTTTCTACTTCAAGACTGAACTCCAATACTTACGCATGATTTTCTGCCAACTCTATTGCATTTCAACTGTATTTGTCATAAGATCTGCTAATCTAGGACTGAAAGAGAAAATTAGCTGTCTTGAAGCCTATGGCAAGTTCAATTAGATACGAAGAATGGATTCTTGGTATTAAAGCATACTAAACACAAGGTACTTTCCCAATATTGTTGCGCAGTCTTCTACTATCAAAGTCTTTTAAAAGTAGAAAAAATTTTACTTGTTTGGCCTTGTTTATATGATCTGATGCAGCGTTTCCTTACTCTGTTTCTGAGAAAGAGTGTTCATGCTGTTACTAAGTATTCCTGGAAAAATGGTTTTTGGGGGGATGAAACGAGTTCAGAAACTTTTTCTAAGCAAAGTTAAATGAATTCGTTTCTATACAACTTCTTTAACAGGTTGAAATACATTAGGAAGTTCCAAGAAGGGGAATAATACATGTGACATTTTTAAAATTTGTCTTAGAAAAACTTCTCCTCCCCTATCTTTTTTTCCTTGAGGAATGCTTTTAGCATACCTCGAAAAATAATTTTGGAAATTCCAGTCTAATTTAATTTCCTTTTTACACTGGAGGGATGCAGGATATTTCACCCCCAAAATGACTCCTTAGTTGAAAGAGTATTTTGAATTAAAGCCCTAGAGATCAACAGGCTTGGAGGGGGCTTTCTTTCTATCCGCATAAAGACCAGAGGAACCCATCAAGAAAAACAATCGTCTTTCCTTCCCCTTCCTTTTATCTCAATATCTATTGCAGGAAAGAAGTTCAAGATGTAACCAGACCTGGCCCAATCCATTTGCAAAATAATGCCCATCTCTCCTATAGAAGAGAATAATTTACAAGTCAATCTGTTTCTCCCATCCATTCATTCTCCCAGGTACCTATTCATCCTCCCTAGTAACCATTTATTGCCCCTCAACAGAATTACTTATATTTCCTATCTTCCCCCTCCCCTCTGAAACGGGGAAATATGAGTATTTGGGTCTCATTGGGATATTGGGCAATCACTCTGTGATTCTTTCTGTGTGCACAGTAATAATACAATTTGCACAGCTTTTCTCTTATTATTTCACTTTATAGTGAGCTGATTTTTCTGTGAACCTTCTGAGGGTGAAGGGGAAGATTTTCCTTTTTCCCCTAACAACACAAACAATAAAAGTGAGGTCCAGAAATGGTTAGTGGCATATTTAAGAGTAACGGCAAAACACAGACCTCTTGCATGTTCGACTTGCCTACAATGAAGCTATAATTTTCATATATAGCCTAGGTCTTAAGTATAATCCCCAAGTCAGAGAACTGCTGAAAATAGCTACCAAATCATTTAGTTTAGACAACTAACCTTTTTCATTTGTGAAGAAACAAACAGTTGATTTATATTACAGAGTTTAGGACAGAGAGATTGAGTTAAAATCTAGAAAAGTACAATTTATCCTGTCTCTATTATCAGTGTTTAGTTGAACAAATCTCTTAATTCATTTATACCCCATTTTCCCGTTCTTGAAACAAATTTAAAGCTATGTTTTAAAGACATTTTAAGTATTAACATCATTTTAAGATAAAGTCATATCAGAACAATGCAACTATCCAAGGCATTGCCATTATCCAAGGCACAAACAGTGCTTGGTAATTGTTAGGTTAATGGTAGTCAGCAAGCAGTGTTGATATCTGGATGGTAGATGCTTGAAGCCACTACTGCATTTTAATGTCAATAAATAATACCCAAATTTATTTTCCACTGTTTTCCCATCTAGTCTACATACTCTCAAGTCTTTAGGAAGTTTTTACTTTTGGCTCCAAATCACTTGAGGTTTAGTTAGGCAGGTAGGAGCAATTTTTACTTCATTTTCCTAGAATAAAAGGTTAAGCAATTTTCCTAAGGTACATGGTATACCAGCAAATGAGCCAGGAACAAAATATAAGGCTTGGAAACTTTGTCTACTGCTAAACCAAAAGGATTGGTTTGTTTTCTTTCTAAATTAATTACTTAAACTTTCTGTTTTAAGCATTTTGTAAACCTAAGCCAAAGGATTCTGAATATCTCACATTTTATTCCAACTTGAACTTTGTTTTCATTTTGTTCGTCAGGCTTTCCACATAATTTTAACAGTGGCATGTCTAATTATATGTAAAAACATAGTGATTAACACAATTTACCAAATCTTTTTTTTTTTTTTGATACATGAATGCAACCTGTAAGTGGTAAGCCATATAGATTTAAAACATTTAAAACTTCCAATTATAAAACAAACAGGCTTTAACACATCTTCTCCTACTAAAAAAAACCATTAATAGTTTTTGAAGGGAAGTAAGTCAAGGAAAACATATTAGCAGGTCATATTTAGCTTGCTTGTTCTTTGAAGGGGAGAGAGAAAGAGAGAGAGAGAGAGAGAGAGAGAGAGAAATTATTAGCATTTTGTAAGAAAAAGACAGAAAAGATAGTTTTCAGATGGGATTTAAGTCAGAGAGGTCTCTTATGCCCAGGAAGATCAATCAGGGTAAATGAGTTCTCCATGTATTATTACCTAAGGGTAGAGAAAATTGAAGATGAGATTGTTCCCCCTACTTGTTTGACCTTGCTGCATAAATATGATGTAAAAAATATGTGTGGAATTTGATAGTGGCCTTTTCCATTGGTCAAACATTGAGACTTTTAACTCTTTGAGAATTTTTTCAAATTTGGTGTAAATGACACAATTTCTTCCATATTTAATCTTATTTGTTCTCATTGAAATATAATTATATTTATAATCATGACTTTAATGAAACTCTGATTTGCAGAGGACCTAAGTGCTTTCTGTTCCATAAAAACAAATGCCCAATCCTTCTTGCTGCATTCAAGGATGGTAGTAATAAAAGTGGTTAGAAAATCAATTTAAACTGCATTTGTACTCTACCAAGAGCTCTATGACACTTACATTGGTAAGAGTTATACTTTCCAAATATGTGATCCACTTTTATAAGCAACTAAAAACCCTGCAGCTTCAGTCACACTCTTCAAGCAAGAATAAATGACCTTACATCAATCCATTTTCACAATACCTGGCACTTGTAGAATGGGGGAAAGAAATGAGATAAAAAAGATAAATAACAGGAATTGTGAAACCTAGGCTGTTTTAACCCAACACTGCATTTTATATGTAAAAATAGAAAAACGCATTTTGTTCTTCATGCCTTAATGTTTTACAAACCTGAGATTATTAAAAGCAAAAGAGTATGTAGAAAAAGTTTCCATGTCTAATTTTTGTGAATTCCATACTTATCACACATTCCATACTTAACACAAAAGAGGCTCTATAAGGCTCATGGTACAAAAGAAGGGATGGATGCATGGTCTGAAAGACACACATATTATTTTAATCAAACAGACAGATCAAAATAATTTCTAAATATGGATATTCTAGAAAAAAATCAGAAAAAAACTACTAAAATATTTTGTTGTGATTCATTACATTTTGTCTAAATAATAAGGAGCTGAAATATGCCTATGTTTCTCCTTTATCCTTTGGACAAATGCATTAAATGGTCAATTAATTAATACAATGTGAGAGGTAGGGAAAACTATGAAATCACATATGTTTCCAAGTTTTTACCTAAAACCTAGTTGGATATTTTTTCTTCCCCTTTCCCCACCCCCACCTGTTTCTCTAGCAGCAGGTGTTGTCTATAATTGAGATGTTTGGAGATTCATTGGTAAACTTTTACAGCTGAGAATAATTTAATCAAATATAAATTAGTCTGCTAATTTATAATTGTACATTTAAAGCCTGTGTACAATTTCAAGGATGTAGATTATAGCCAGAAAGTAGCAACAAAAAGAAGGGCTAAATATCTGAAGATGTTATTAGCATAGATGTGTGGCAAGAAATTGTTCTGAAATAGGCTCTTTTTTCCCTTGGTATGTAGAAGTGTAGGGTTGACTGCTGAACTAGATTAGGGTTAATCTGGCCCAGATACAGAATATAAACTAAAAGATCTCGGCAGGTGATCCCTAGCTACGTGACACTGCGAAATGACAATGAAGACAAGCAAAAATTTTGTGGGGGGGTTGCAACTCATTACAGAACAAATGGAAAAGCTAAGATACAATACCCTGATCTGTTATACTGCGTAACAGTTGTTACTATTGCAATTTCAAATTCAATTTATGACTGCTACCTCATTTTGAAGTGCTAAATGACTTGGAAACTAAATACCTCAGAAATCATGAAAACTGGCTTCTTTCTACCAGACAATGTTAAAAACTATGTTTACAAAATGAGATAATAAGGAAAAATGGATTGAAAGAAAAGTCTGAAAGAAGCAACTTTCACTTTTATTCACATGGGACATTGATAATAATGATGGTTTCCTAATGTTGAGAAATATATACCCTTTTTTGAGATTTCTTAATGTAGAAAAATTATTAATTTCAGTTAGAGTTCCTAATTCATCTATCTGTTACCCTAGTGCAGTGGTCTGCAAATGATGGCCCTTGGGCTGAATCCTGCTGGCCACCTATTTTTGTAAATAAAGTTTTATTGGAATACAACCATGTCCATTCATTTACATTTTGGCAATGGCTGCTTTCCTGCTACAATGGGAGAGATGAATAATTGTGAGGCAAAGTCTAAAATATTTGCTATCTGTCCTTTACAGAAAAAGTTTGCCACCCCTGCCTTAGCACACAGAGGATAGCACTGGTTAGTGTTGAATAAAACCTATGACAACAGTTATAGGCATAGAGAGCATATTCATTCAGATGTGGGAATTATTGACTTTCAGTGCATAATAAAACACTTTTATACATGCTTAGCCCCTGAAAGACTAGGTCTAAAATTGGTGTCTCAATAATTATTTATTATAATGTCAGTGACATAAGTTTTTAGTGTGGTAGTTGTATAGGGTATATTCCCAAACCTGATGCTCCTTTTTAATTATTGTTTAACCTATTTTAAAAACATCTGGTGCAGAAAGGGGAAAGTGATTTAAATATTATCTGTTTAATTTGCTAACCTTCCTATGCCCTTTTGGAAACAGCTTGTTCAAAGTCCATAGAGATTTGGATACTCAGAATAACCCTTCTGTATCACTTTTCTAAACTGAATTTCACTACATGCAATTTGGACTTCTCTGAAAGGAACAACCACAAGGGTTTGAAAATTCTAGCACAGATTTATAACAAAATGAAAAAAGATTGGACACTGTCCAGAAACATGTGATGGTACTCAAAGCAGAATGACATTTGCTCAGTAAAGCTGCTAAAATGTTTCTTTTCTTAATTCTTTTCAACATGAAATTTATCTTCTTATAAGCAGATTACATTCATAGACAATACAGCACTTTACAATGGTAAATTATATCAACCAAACTACTAAAAGTAGTAATAATATTGTTTACAAATATCCATTGTAACTACATTTTATTTTGTGTACCCTAAGGCCTAACTCTATGGTACTGAATCTCTGTTTATTCATTACCCTTCTCTTGTGTAGAGCATACTTCTTTAGGGGTTCTCTCTTGCTATACCACTATTATTTATTATTATTATTCTTTATTCATTGGGGACAATAGGTATGCATTCCTGGAAACATGGATTAGAATGCTCAAGAATGTGTGTGTAGATGGAAAAATTTTTCTCTATCTTAAGTTTCTTATATACCCCATTAGGAGGCATGTCCAAACTTTGAATTAGAGTCACTGAACTAGAATAATTAAACTGTGATGAGAAACTATTATTTGTATTTTCAAGTAAAAAACTTTAAGCACACATGCTATAGTGTTAAAACATCACTATCTCTATATTTTGAGACATGTAAGCAAAAGAGTAAAAGGCCTTTCTTTTTGTCTTTGTAATAATGACTCTTTTATTCTGAACATAGTCTATCACTTTGAAAATAAAATGATAAAACTTGCAGGCCCAAAAAGAATTCCATCAATTCATCTTGCCTATTCCCCTTGAATCTAGAAAAGCTAGACGTTAATATATCTTATTTAAATTGATCTGCTATTTCGAAAGCTATCTTGAAGCCAATTTATTCTTCTGAACGAATAGTTCCAGGAAAGGAGACAGGAGGTTAGAACTTTGCCCAGGTAGGCTCAATACTGAGACCAAGTCAGAGGGCATCAACTGAGAGAAAGGACAGACCTAAAAGGGTAAGAAGAGTTGGAAGATAGTTTGGAAGATCTTAGAGAAAATCACTTTATGACATGGCAGCACAGAGAGGAAGAAAACCTTTGGATTTGGCCAATAACATAAATGAGAAGTGAGTCACCAAAAGCACTAAGTCAGTTCAGATCCATTTTGTCAAAATCAGAAGGGGCTACTTACCTTGGCAGCACAGAATTTCTCTAGGTTTCCTGGTTGGAAAACTTTACACTGTTCAGTGTATTCCAAGTGTGAGTATGCATGTTGAGGGGAAAGTATTGGCCATGGTGATGGTTCTCTGTGTCCTACTTCTTTGATCCGTGTTCTTCTTGATGGACTGAAGCTGCTTATGGCCTCAGTGGGAGTCAATATCCTCCTTTAGTACATATCCTTGTTCTCCTTTTGGATTACTGCACAGACTGCTCATGTGCTCAATTGTATGGTTGAATATTGGTGTTTTAGACAGAACAAGGAAGAGTTAAAAGATAGCATTCTTATTCTCATGATCTTCACTGTGGCCCCATAGCTATTTGTGCTCTTGTATTAAACTTTTGACCCTCTAGAAACTCTTCTTGTAATCTTTCTGAGAAATACATATTTTTTAAATTTAGAACTGGCCAATGTACTGTGATATTGGGGTGGACAGCAGGATAGTTGGAAAGTCAGTCGTAGTTACCACGGACCAGCATGTCCAGGAGTTGAGTGCTGGCAGGCAAGATAGAAATCATTTTGTTCACAAAATGTGAAGAAATGTTTTACTTGTTGGATACATAGCTGGCAAGACTCCATTTGGCTGGCAATATAAAGGCACATACAGATTTGGAAGTCCTTAAATAGTGCATGCCCAAATCCGTTGACATTCAAGTAGATTTCTCTGGAATTGTGATTGAGATGTTATGAGATTTAGAAATAAATATGGAAGATCAGTATCTTGAATAATGTGCAGGATGGAAACTAACAGGTTTATTTTTGTTGGAAAATTCACCCTTGACTACTTGATAGCTTGCCCCTTGGAAATACTGAGGTGAATTAATTAAGATATTTCCTGTGAGATTAGGTCAATTTTTCCTTGACTTGAATGATTACAATTTGTACATGTTTCAGCTTCCATCTTGTCATTATTTATAGCTCTGAAATAAAAAATTCTCAGAGGATTCAAGGAAATTTGGGAATATGTTCTGCACTGTCCAAATGAGACTCCCTCAGGGTTGATTCCCTCAAGACATTTTAGAGGAGCAGAAAGTAATTTTAATTAAGATCTTCTTAAGCTTATAAAGCATGATAAATCTGCTTCAGGGAGGAAAAAGGATATAAAAAGAAACAACTCATATAGTTAATTTTTTCTCCATCTCTAATCTTAGAAATCTAGGCAGATCTTTCTTTAGAAGGTGAATTAAAAAAAAACAAAATTAAAATAATAAACACATAAAAACCATTATCAATAACCTCTCATCCACATTTACAAAAAGCAGGAACACCTAAATAAAAAATTGAATTCCTTTGAAATTTCCAAAATCAGGTCCAATTACCTAGCTATTTTCAGAGTCTGGGAATCTCTTGTAACTGCAACCAAACTACACAAATTTATTTGAGAAAACAAGTATTCACCACATGTATGTATACCTTGCCTAAGTGACGTATACACAAACTTAGGAGTTCCGGACCTTTCTTTTCTATCACTCAGGTGACAATGCTGCTGACTTTTGTTGTTTTAAGAATTTGGAGTCATGTAACATAGGTTGGAGATCAGGAGGGTGATACTAACCTGATGCAGGTGCCATTGTTTTGGCATAGATTACGAGCACACCAAGGGACATGGCAGTTCTCAATGTTCTTTCCACGTTGTGCTTCATCAATAATGAAGAATTCTTTGTTGTTTACTTGAAGTTCTCGTATACAGCCCTTGAATCCATAAATCTGGCCCACATTTTTATGGATCTTAACATTCTCAGGGATATGGCCAAGGAAGATTGATTCAAAATACACCTATACGAAAAGTAACAACAAAAAATTGTATTATAAGGTGTTGTCAGATTATGTGGGAAAGATTTAGGATGTTTGGTTCTATAATTGGATGTTTTAATGTATTTTTCCGTGTAAATTGGGTTGCTACTGTCAACTAGTTGTGTCACTTCTACTAGGTGATATGATAAGTTACTTTAAAAAAGGGTCCTCATTTTACATTTCTTTTTCATTTTCAACACTCTAAGAATATTTAGTATAAAAAATAGGCATACAACAAAACTTGCTGATTGATTACTTTGAAATGTATTTTTGACCTCAAGTGTTTGCATTTTAATGTGTACATTACCAAATAATACCTAAAAAGGAAATAAAATCATGTTAATTAATTATTAATAGGGCTTGAATTGTGTTTTTCTCCACATTCATATATTGAAGTTCTAATGCTCAGAATGTGACCTTCCTTGAAAATAGGGTCATAACAGACCCAGTTTGTTAAGATGAGGTCAATACTGGAGTAAGGTGAGCCTCTGATTCAATAGGACTTTTTGGACATTTATAAGGACTTTACAAGAACAATAGTCTTTTTAGGACTTTTATAAGGAAGGTTAAAGACAGACAGACATGTACAAAGGGAGAATTCCACATGAACATGAAGGCAGAGATCAGGGTAATGCATCGAACAAGCCAAGGAATGTCAAAGATTGCCAAGAAACTATCAGAAACTAGGCAAGAGACATTGAACAGATTCTTTCTCACAGCCATCAGAAGCAAATAATCCTGCCAACGCTTTGATCTTGGGCTTTTAGCCTCCAGAACTGTAAGAACTGTAAGATATTTGTTTAAGCCACACAGTTTGTGGTATTTTGTTATGGCAAACTTAGCAAACTAATACAATGATATTATGTTTCAAATATCCTAAAATATGAGCAAATTGTATGGTGCTTGCATATGGTACTTGGAAATTAATAATCTTATCTTTTTTTTCTCCCAAAGTATGAATCTAAACATGCATCAGAAGTAGAACTTTGCTTAGATTATATTCTATTCAGTTCTTTTATTCACCCTTTATTCAAAAATCAGATCAAGAAAATGCTTATGTTTGGGAATACATAAAGAAGCCAGACCATCTCAAAGACAACCAACTCATTTATAGACAATGAGTAAAATAAAGAGACTCTGTAAAATTGGGCCTTTATTTGGATAATACATCAGAGCCACGTCTTACACAGTAGTCAGTTCTGAAGTTGGTGTATAAGATGAACATTTCATAGAATATAAATTGCCCTTGGAAATCCCTTGGGCTTCACATTGGAGACCAACAGGCTTTCTCTGAATAACTCCAACACAGCTACATTTTTTCCTCTAGCTTTGAAATAGCTTGCTATGCTGTCAGTGCAGCTCCAGATGAAGCTGACATTTTGTGGTAATGTTGTATAAAAACTCTAGAATCCACCTCTGTGTGGTGAAATGTCCCACTATGAGAGACAAGAAGGAACTGATACTGAGAGTACAGCAAATCCGCTTCTTACATCAAATACTCACTGCAGGGCTTATACTCATTGACTGGAATCACTTATATGATTTAAATTGCTACTGGATCTCTACTTTCCCACCCTCAGTAGCATATATAATTGAATTCTCACAATTTAGATGTGCATAAAATGCAATTCTCCCCAGTAAGAATTTATGAGCTACAATCAAAGTCTTCTTATGAACTGGTAATGAGACCCTGCTCTTTGGGGCTCTTAGGCATATGGCAGGTAGAGGCAGCAGCGTTTGTGTTGCTGTGCCTCTGATATTTCCATTCCCAACACACACTGTCACTCGCCAAACTGACATCTCAGAAGTGTTGAAATTGGTATTACAGATGCAATAAAATGGAAAACCATCATTGCAAGATTCTAAAAACTAGAGCTAAATAATTAAGTTACAAGTCTTGGGGAGAGGAGAGCGTGAGAGATGCCCAGGAATACCACTTTACATTTACACTAATATGTACTGGTTTTATGCAAATGTGCTTTTAAAGAACAGAAGCATACTCAATTCTAGGAAGATCAAAGCATCTCCTTGACCCATAACAGGTCAAACTAACTCTACATTTGAGCTCCTGTTATTTTTTAACAGACTCAGTCTCTGCTCCTGAGGGCATTTCTTAAAATGCCCCAGAGGGTGACTAACTTTGGGTATAGTGGAAGTATGGTGGAAGGTCAGTTAAAAGTTTCAAAGTGTATCAATAGAGCCCTAGAATAGCAAAGGAGTATTTTTGTTTGTTTTCACATCCCTTCTTTGTCACATGCTAAATCAGTTTATATTAATTGCTCTAACAAACCATTAGCTGACCTCTTTCATCGGCTAAGATAAGTGACCCACTGCTAATACAATCTGGGATGTATCATGAATTTTCGGACTCAGTGCATCCAAGGCATGACCTCCCTTTCGCTGAGGATCTTTGACATCTTAGTGTATTGATTACACACCTGGAAAAGCAAACCTCTCACTGCTTTGACAAGTGTGCTGTTTTAGCACAAAACTGATAGAGAATGGACGAATACTCTCTTTTTCTGTCAGCAGTAGGCAGGTATAAGGGAAAGTCTATAGAGCCGTCTATGATTTATTAGGCCATTAAAAAACACCCAAACAATGGAAATAAATGGCACTTGCATTTCTTCTGATCTGAGGCTCAAGCTTAGTTGGAGCCCTGAAATGTCTAAAAAATCAAATGCCGTTGACTACACGTAGATAACCATTAATATGGTTGACTTCCTCTATTCCCAGACTTTCAATTATCCAAGAGATGACTTTTGTGTGTATAATTATTCCTCAGGAGACAGGTCTTTAAAATAAGTCTTTTCTAATAACTCCTTGTGAATCAGACTATGAAGAATAAAGTTTGACATCAAGATATGATCTTACAAGTTAAAAGCACAGAGAACAGACATGGACAATCAAGGAAGAATCATCAAAATAATAAAAAATATAATTGGTAACTGAGGGAAAAGGAGTTCACATCTGACAAGAGTGAAAGGAACACTCCCTTTCCTCTCAGAGTTTCTCTTTAAAGGAAGAATATAGTTACTCTTTTATAATACGTGTGAATAAAATAAGAAGATAGGCAAAGGGGAAGTAAACTTCTAAAAACCAGCAGAGTGGGGATGGATAAGAAGCTGTTCCATTTCTTTTTTGTTCTGCTTTAATTTAAATTTAGGTGTTGGGGTACTGCATGCATTTATTTAATGACATCTTGATTCAATGCTTACTTTTATTTTACATCCTCAGTTCTGTCTAAAGTTAAATGACTTTTGTTTTGATGAAATATAAGTAGGTAACTATAAATGTACTTTTTGGTTAAGATTAAGTATCAGAGCATACTTATCTTTAATAATATGATAACATAATTTAAATAAACTGGTTTTTATTTAAGAGTCACTACCAAATTTTTTATTTTTACTATCATCTGAATTGTATGCAAATAAATTCACAACCAGAAACATTGAATCTTGGAGTAAATATGGATAAGAGATGTTGGGTAAAGTATTTCAGAAGAAGGATTTATTTAGGTAACTTTTCACATGTAAACAAGACTTGAATTCTTAAAAACTATTTAGAGACACTAAAAGAGAAGGGATAAAAATACAGAAGCAGCATTTATCAAAATCTCCATCCCTTTGCAGTTAAAAGATCTCTCTCTTGCGTTTCTGTAAAGTGTAATAATCTGTAAGCATATGTTGTATTCTATATTTATTTGTATTTACTTTCAGGGCAGGGCCTCCACCCTGATCATCTTTGGATTCTCTAGGCGTCCATAGCAGTGACTTAAAAATAGGAGGTTTCATACAAGTTTGTTACAAATGACCTGTTTCATAAACTCGATCCTGCTTTTCTGCAGCCTCCTACTTGTATTTAAGGCCTCTTTTCCACCTTTATGGTGCCTTAAAACCTTGCTATTTTGCCAGATTCAGCATGTGAGAGATCCTCACTAAATACCATCCAGAAGGAATATCACATTATCATTCTATTATACTTCTTTATATTTAATATGTATGGCATAGAGCACAGGACAGTGCTTACATGAAAGTTATTGAATTATGAAATTTAAGTAGTTAGCACAAGGTTATTTTTTGAACTTTGATAAATATCAGTGAGGTTCTCATTGGTCCTACACTTCACAGTTAAAATATTTGATTCTTAAGGCTTTCTAGACTAGGGAATATTCTCAAAATAATATCTTCTCACCTTGTTGAAGGTAAAACTGAGCTTTAGAAATCTAATCAATGACTTGAGTGGCTACCCTGTGAACACATTGATCTAGGAAAGTGTAAATTAAAAAGGAGGGTATGGGATTGTCTATGAAGAAATTAAATGTAATTTGGGGACATAAGTCATAAAAATTAGGTACAAAATAATAATATACAGGTCAGCAAGATGGCAGAATAAGAAAGCCCAGACCTTCCTTTCCTGATGGAGACACAGATTCAACCACAATATATGAACCGATTCACTTTGTGATAAATTTAGAAAATAGTTAAGAGGTTCCTATGTGCCAGGCAAGCAAGAAACCATCAAAGCTGGAAGGAAAATTTATGACACTCACTATAGTCCCTCTCCCCAGCATAGCATGGCACAATGGAGGAAAATCTCCCAGCTCCTAGATGCTCTCTAGAGAGGGACAGAGAATACTCAAACATGTTCAGCATGCATGCTCTTTGGGGAGCTGCCCATAGGTTTGGCTGTCTTGTCTGAATCAGGAAAGGGCACTACATTGGGGCTTGTGGAGAACAAAGGTGACAGTGTGGACTAACACGAACTCATTTCCCACAGTTTCTCACTCTGGCTCATCAGGAAATGAGTGAGAGAAAACCCTCAACTCCCAGTTTCTCCCTAGGAAGGGAAAGAATTGGAGTGTGTGTCCAATGTTCTGGCTTTTTTGGGGGCGTGGTTACTGTCTCGCTAATTTCTATTTCACCTGTCCTGAGAGCTATGGGACTTGGCATATGTTAAATGCATGGAGCCTGCTGAGAACAAAAGAGCTGCTCAACTTGTTTGTGCTCCAGTGGACCCAGGGTACATCAGACAGAGGCTGATGCAGTTTAGTAGGCTCTCCCTCAGGAGGGAGTGGGAAGAATAAAAGAGTGGAACACACATACAATGTTCTGGTTTTTTAGGGGGCTGCCTGAGGGACTGACTTCTGTCTTGCCTGATTTGGAATGCTAATGGGACCTGGCATAGTCTAGAACCTGAGGGCAGCTGAGGATAAAGGGTAGCTGGGCAGTTTGTGGCAGCTCCAGAGAACCTGTAGTGCCACAAACAGACAACAAAGGGAGCAAGGGATTATGAGCTCCTGAACAATACTGGCAAATTACTGTAACTGGGAGTTTACATGTACAAACCCAGAGAAGACACATTCACAGAAAAGGTTTGAGAGGCCCTTAAAATCTCTAGCCAGACTGATTGGTAAAAGTCCTTCCCTGTACAAAAATCCAGTCCAGAAAAACTGGGAGAGGTAGTTGGTTTTTTCAAATAGGTGGATCCCACCACAATGTTACAAAGCAAAGAGAAAAACATGGCCCAATCAAAGGAACAAAACAAAGCTCTAGAAAACAACCTTAAAGCAACAGAAGTATATGAATTCCCTGACAAATAATTCAAAAACAACCATTGCAAATGCTCAATGAGGTCACAAAAATGATGCAGCAATAAAATGAGATATCACAAAGACATAAAAAATATAAAAATGAACTAAGCAGAAATTTTGGAGCTGAAAAATATACTACTTGAATCACAAAATTCACTGGAGGAGTTCAACAGCAGACTTCATCACACAAAAGAAAGAATAAGTGAATTCAAAGACAGGTCATTTGAAATTATTCAGTCAGAGAAGCAAAAAGGAAACAATGAATGAAAAAGAATGAAGAAAAAAGTCTAAAGAATTTATGTAACACCATTAAGTGAGCCAATATATGCATTTTAGAAGTCATAGAAGGAGAAGATAGAGAAAGAAAAAAAGGCTTATTTATAGAAATAATTGGTGAAAATCTCACAAATCTGTGGAAGAAAATGGACACCAAGAATTAAGAAGTTGGCTGGGTGTAGTGACTCTATTTCCGCAGACTCTATTTCCATAGAGTCCAATAGTGACTCTATTTACAGACTCTATTTCCACTCTATTTGCACATGCCTCTATTTCCAGTGACTTGGGAATCTAAGGTGGGAGAATCAAGTTAGGCCAGGAATTCAAGTATAGCATAGGCAACATAGTAGATATAAAAAAGAAAATGAAAAAGAAATCAAACCATGTCACTAAAAAAATCAATAAAATCCTAAAGGAAGCAAGAGATAAAAAAAGAGACAAAAAAAACTATAAGAAAATCAGAAAATAATTAACAAAGTGGCAATGGTAAATTCTTACCTATCAGTAATTACTATAACTGTGAATGGATTAAACTCCCCAATTAAGAGACATAATGTGGCTGAATAGTTAGTAAAACAAGATCCAACAATATGTTTTCTACAATAGATTCACTTTAGATATAAGGACATACAGAAGCTGAAAATGGAAGAATGGAAAAAGATATTCCATGCTAATAGTAATGAAAAGAGAACTAAGGTAGCTATACTTATACCAGACAAAATAGACTAAGTAAAAAAGTATCACAAGAGATAAAGAAGAACATTATATAATGATAATAGGGTCAATGCAGCAGAAAGAGATAACAATTATAAAAATATATGCACCCAACATCAGAGCATCCAAATATATGAAGCAAACATTGACAGAACTGAAAGGAGAAATAGATAGCAACAAAATAATATTAATAGCAGGAGACTTCAATACCCCACTTTCAACAATGGATAGAATATCCAGACAGAAGATAGTAAGGAAACAAGGACTTGAATAAGATTACAGACCAACAGGATCCAACAAACATACAGAACATTTCATCAACAGCAACAAACATATTCTTCTTATGTGTACATGAAACATTCTTCAAGATAGGTCACACGTTTGGTCATGAAACAAGTGTTAACAAATTTACAAAGATTGAAATCATACCAAATATCCTTTCTGACCATAGTGGAATAAAACTGGAAATCAATAGCAGAAGGAAAACTAGAAAATTCACATATATGTGCAAATTAAACACACTCTTGAATAATAGGTCAGGAAGAGATCAGAATGGAAAATAGAAGATATCTTGAGACAGACAAAAACACAACATTAAGAAATACTTATGGGGCCAGGCGCGGTGGCTCACCCCTGTAATCCTAGCACTCTGGGAGGCCGAGGTGGGTGGATTGCTCAAGGTCAGGAGTTCAAAACCAGCCTGAGCGAGACCCCGTCTCTACTATAAAAATAGAAAGAAATTAATTGGCCAACTAATATATATATGTAAAAAAATTAGCCGGGCATGGTGGCACATGTCTGTAGTCCCAGCTACTCGGGAGGGTGAGGCAGGAGGATCGCTTGAGCCCAGGAGTTTGAGGTTGCTGTGAGCTAGGCTGATGCCACAGCACTCACTGTAGCCTGGGCAACAAAGAGAGACTCTATCTCAAAAAAAAAAAAAAAAAAAAGAAATACTTATGGGATGCAGCAAAAGCAGTTCTAAGAAGGAAGTTTATAATAATAAATGACTACATTAAAAAAGAAAGATCTTAACAACCTAAATTTACCTTGAAGGAACTAGAAAAAGAAGAATAAGCTAAATCCAAAGTTAGCATACGAAAGGAAATACTAAAGACTAGAGCAAAAATAAATGATATAGAAACTAAAACATAATAGAAAAGACAATAAAACTAAGAGCTAGTTTTTAAAAACGATCAATAAAATCAATAAAACTTTAGCTAAATAAATTAAGTAAAACTGAGAGAAGACACAATTAAACAAATAAAGCCAGAAATGACAGAGGACACATTAAAACTGATGCCACAGAAATAAAAAAGGTCATGAGTCTACTATGAGCAATTACATGCTAAAATATTAGATAACTTATAAAAAATGGATAAATCTCTAGAAACATACAACTAAACTGAATCATGAAGAAATGTAAAATCTGAACATAACTATAACTAGTAAGAAAATTGAATCAATAATCAAAAACCTCTCAACACATACACAAAAATCCCAGGACCAGTAGGCTTGACTAGAGAATTCTACCAAACAGTTAAAGAAAATTTAATGGTACACCTTCTCAAATTCTTCCAAAAATTGAAGAGGAATGAACACTTTCAAGCGCATTCTATGAGTCCAGCATAACCCTGATACCAAATCCAGAAAAAGAGACCACAAGAGAAGAAAATCGCAGGCAAACATCATTGATGAATATTGTGCAAATCCCCAATAAAATACTAGGAAACTGAATTCATCAGCACAATAGAATGATCATATACTAAGGCCAAGTGGGTTTTATTTCTGGGATTCAAGGCTAGCTCAAACTGTGCAAATAAATAAAAATGTACCACATTAACAAACTGAAAAATAAAAATCACATCATTTCAGTAAATGCAGAAAAAGCATTTGACAAAATTTGAGAACTTTTCATGATAAAAATACTCAATGAATTAAGAATATAAGGAAATTATGTCAACCAAATAAATATCATACTCAATGAAGAAAATTAAAAGCTTTTACTCTAGGATCAGGAACAAGACAAAAATATCCATGCATTGCTTTTATTCAGCATAGTACTAGAAATCCTGGTTACAGAAATTAGAAAAGAAAAAAAAAAGGCATCCAAATCAGAAAGGAAGAAGTAAAATTATTTCTGTTCACAAATGACATGATCATATACATAGAAAACCCAAAAGACACACAGATACATGGATACACACACATACACACACACACACACACACACCCTAACTGTAGAACTAAAAACCAAATTCAGCAAAGATGCAGAATACAAAATCAACAATAAAAAATCAGTTTCATTTCTATATACTAACTACTAATTATCCAAAAGGCTAATTTAGAAAACAATCCTATTTACTGTAGCATCAAAAAGAATGAAATACTTAAGAATAAACTTAACCGAGAAGGCAAAAAAAAAAAAGAAACATGTACACTGAAAACTAGAAAACATTCCTGAAAGAAAAACCAAGGCATAAATAAATGGAAACATCCTCGTTTATGGATCAGAAGACTGAATATTTCTAAAGTGTCCATATTAACCAAAGTAATCTCCAGATTTCAATACAATCTCTACCAAAATTCCAAAAGTTTTCTTTTGCAAAAATAGAAAAAAAATGCTAAAATTCATATGGCACCAAAATACCACAAATAGTCAAAACAATTTTTTTTTTTTGAGACAGAGTCTCACTTTATTGCCCAGGCTAGAGTGAGTGCCATGGCATCAGCCTAGCTCACAGCAACCTCAAACTCCTGGGCTCAAGCAATCCTGCTGCCTCAGCCTCCCAAGTAGCTGGGACTACAGGCATGCGCCACCATGCCTGGCTAATTTTTTTCTATATATATTAGTTGGCCAATTAATTTCTTTCTATTTATAGTAGAGATGGGGTCTCACTCTTGCTCAGGCTGGTCTCGAACTCCTGAGCTCAAACGATCCGCCCACCTCGGCCTCCCAGAGAGCTAGGATTACAGGCGTGAGCCACCGCGCCCGGCCCAACAATTTTTTTTTAATTAAAATTTTTTTTTATTTTAGCGTATTATGGGGGTACAAGTGTTAAGGTTACATATATTGCCCATGCCCCCCCTCCCCCCTTGAGTAAGAGCTTCAAGCATGTCCATCCCCCAAACGTTGCACATCTTACTCATTTGGTTGTATATACCCATCCCCTCCTTCCCCCTTCCCCCCTCTGGACACGTGATAAATATTACTCCTATATGTCCACTTAGGTGTTGA
Source organism: Mirza zaza (assembly GCA_008750895.1). NCBI lineage: Eukaryota > Metazoa > Chordata > Mammalia > Primates > Cheirogaleidae > Mirza > Mirza zaza. The sequence goes on along the minus strand of VSMD01049670.1, from coordinate 39,072 downwards.
TCCTTTAATACCAATTTGCTGATGAGTACATGTGGTGCTTGTTTTTCCATTCTTGAGATACTTCACTTAGTAGAATGGGCTCTAGCTCTCTCCAGGAATATATAAGAGGTGCTATATCACCATTGTTTCTTAAAGCTGAGTAGTACTCCATGGTATACATATACCACATTTTATTAATCCACCCATGAATCGATGGGCACTTGGGTTGTTTCTACAGCTTTGCAATTGTGAATTGTGCTGCTATAAACATTCGAGTGCAGGTGTCTTTTTCATAAAGTGACTTTTGATCTTTTGGGTAGATGCCCAGTAGTGGAATTGCTGGATCAAATGGTAGATCTACTTGTATCACTTTGAGGTATCTCCATATTGCTTTCCACAGAGGTTAAAACAAAACTAGAGGCATCCCATTTCCTGACATCAGAGTATATTACATAACTATAGTAATCAAAACAGTATGGTACTGGCATAAAGACATATGTAAACTAATGGAACAAAATAGAGAGCTAAAAACAAACCCATACATATACAGTCAAAATGATCTTTGACAAGGGTGCTACAAATATATATAGGGAAGGGAAAGTCTCTTCAACAAATGGTCTTGGCAAAACTGGATATCCACATGCAAAAGAATGAAATTGGACCTTTATCTTACACTGTACACAAAAATAAACTTAAAATTAAAGACTTAAGTGCAAGACCTAAAGTTAGAAAACTCCTAGAAGAAGACATAAAGAAACTACTTAATTAGTGTTGGCAATAGTTTCTTGAATATAATGCTGAAATCACAGGCAACAAAAACAAAGTCAAGTGGAATATATCAAACTCAACAGTGTCTGTGCAGCAAAAGAAAAAATTATTTTTGTTTGCAAATTTATTTTGTCATGCTTTGGTCTCTTCTGTGTCATCTACTTTAAAGTGTGAGAAAATTAAATGTTATTTAGTATAATAATAGAGTGAAAGACAACCTACAGAATGGGAGAAAACATTTGTAAAACATAAGTTTGGTAAGAGGTTAATGTCCAAAATATAAAATAAATTCCTACAACCTAATAGCAACAAACAAGCAAACAAAAAACCCAAATAATCGGATTAAATAATGGCCAAAAGACTTGAATAGACATTTTTTTCTAAGAAGACATACAAATGGCTAACAGATACATAAAAAGATGTTCAATATCAGTCATCATTAGGGAAAGGCAAATCAAAGCCATAATGATATATTATCTCATACTTGTTATGATGATTATTACCAAAAACAAAAAAAATTACAAGTGGTAGTGAGGATGTGGGGAAATTGGAATCCATGTGCACTGTGGTGGGAACGTAAGATGGGGCAGCCACTATGGAAACAATATAGGAGTTTCTCAAAAAATTAAAAATAGAACTTCCATATGATCTAGTAATCCTACTTCTGGGTACTTACCTAAAAAAACTGGAAATAGGATCTTGAAGAGATATTTGGCTTTTGATGTTCATTGCAGCATTACTCACATTATTCAAAAGGTAAAAACAACATAAATGTACATCAATGAATGAATGGATAAAGAAAACGTGGTACATATATGATCTCACTTATATGTGGAATCTGAATAAGTCAAACTCATAGGAGTAGGAAGTCATATGGTGGTTACCAGAGGCTGGTGGAGGAAGGGTGGATAGGGAAAGAGAAGACATCGGTCAAAGGGTACAAAGTTTCAGTTATATAGGTGGAATAAGTTCTGGTGATCTATTGCACAGCATGATGGCTACAGTTAATAATAATGTATTAGATATTTCAAAGCAGCTAAAATAGAGAATTTTAAATGTTCTTACTACAAGGAAAGGATCAATATTTGAAGTGATGGATATGCTAATTAGCCTTATTTGAACATTCCACAGTGTATACATGTATTGAAACACTGCATTGCACTCCCTAAATACAATTATTATTTGTTAATCAAAAATTAAAGTAAAACAAATAAAAAAGAAAAATGTGATATAGAGATATTATGGAATATTACTCAGTCTTATAAATGAGGAAGTCTTGTCATATGGTAAAACATGGATCAAACTTGAGGACATTATGCTAAGTGAAATAAGCCAGTAAAATACTGCATGATTCCACTTATATGAGGCATATAAAGTAAACTCACAGAAGGAAAAAGTAGTCAGAGTGTGGGAGAAGAGGGAAATGGAAAGTTGCTATTCAATGGATATAAAGTATCAGACATGCAAGATGAAAAATGTCTAGAGATCTGTTCTGTAATGTGCATATAGTTAATAATGTATTATACACTTAAAAATTTGTTTTCTAGTAATAGTTGCAATAGAATGAGTAAGGGAAAACAGTATATCAACTGGTGTGGACCACATAGTTTTGGTTAAAAGCATGAACTGTCTAATGAAAATATCTGGGTTTCAATTCCCAAATAGCTGTGTGATCTTGGGCAGGAAACTCAACCTCTTTGTGCCTTAATCTCCCTCCTCTGTATTTGGAGATAATAATAGCATTTACCTTATTTTTGGGGAAAGGATGAAATGAGTTAAAATGTGAAAATTGCTTAGAACAGTGTCTAGGACATGGTGCAGTATATGTTAGCTATTATTGTATTAAAGGTAAATTTTTACTCTACTTTGAAATTACCAAATAATAATAATAATTCTGTCCATGTTAATATAGGTGCTTTTCTGTTATCCAATCTATAATATTACTTTTGAGATTTAATCCTTTTCATTTTAGTCTGGCTTTGTTTTGGATTTATGCACTGAAAAATACCATTTTGTACATAATGATATTTGGAATAAATTTAACAATCCCTACTGGATTATAATGAACACAGGCAGGAGTAGAACCTATTTTTTGCCAAAGTCCATGACTTTTAAAACTAAATGGCTTCAGCTTGCAAAATCCTTAGTGCTTGTATCCTTATCCCATAAACTCCCACCATCTTCCCATCATAATAATAAAGGAAGAGGAAGTAGCAAAAGGTGTAATTCACAAATGGAAGCTACTTCTAGATGTCCTTCCTTGGATAAAATCCTGCTAAGGCTTGAGGAGAAGAGGGCATGTGTTATTTAGAGATTGGCTCTAGAAGGCTACTATATACCATAACACTGGAACTGGGGTCTACTCTGAGAGAGTCTCACCACATGTAGCCTACACAAGGTGACTGAGCTCAGCTTTGGGGTTAACGCAAGTTGGAAGGCAGCAATGAATGATTCACTCAGACTTGAGAGCATTTGACTTGGGCTGACCACAATGAGGCAGAGAGTTATACAAGCATGTGACAGCTCCCATAGTGGCAGCAATGAACAGTCACTGGCGCTCTAGAGAGCCTAAGTGTATTCTCTCTTTACCATTCTAAAATTATCCAAACTGTTTTCAATTTAAATCATAAATTCTATCCCCATGTGTTAGCCTCTGTGTGTGCATGTGTATTACTTGGGACAGTTGGATCAGTATTTCATTCAGTCAGCCTAAAGGGCATGCTGACTGATTTATCAGAGAGGCTATAAATATGTCATACCTATCATTTTCAACCACAAAAATGATATTTATTGAGCACTTGTTGAATTCTATTTATTAAAGATGTGATTCATTAATGTTGTAGTAGCATATTGCATGTTATTAAAAATATGTAGCTTTCAACATATATTAATAAAATGGATGACTATGATGAGTTAATAAAGATATAATCATACTGAACACTTTACAGTTTTTACAAAACTATGAGTGTTTCATTTATCTGTTACCACTTGAATATTCCATGTCTTGAATCTAAATATTTTGCCCTCTCTGGCTCTAGCATGACTTTTTAAAACATGAAAACAATTTTATTCCTATCTACTCAGTCTGGAGTCTGCTGCAGTAGCAAATGAAGAGTAGCAGAGTGTATTATAAAGGAACAAAAAAGGATTAGGATTCAGAAAGCCTGGGATCAAGTCTCTTTCCTTACCACTATACAATTTTGGACAAGTCTGATACTCAGTGTTCTCAGCCATAGAAAGGTAGTAATCATTCTTACTTGCAGTATTCTTGTGAATATCAAATGAAATAGTGTATATTGCCATAATTTGGAAAATAGTAATAGAATGTGCTTATGCAAATCTTATATGTTATTATTCACTTCTTTTGGATGCCTACATATACTCAACAAGAGACTGTATAGAAGAAATGGAAATAAAATAAAATTTTCAATTCATTAGGGCAGTGCCTATTGACAGCTTTAATGTGTACCAAAAATTAGCACTTTAGAGCTCTAATTATACATATTAACTCTCCATGATGATCAAATGAACCAGGAATTCTTTATCTTAAAAGTATTGCAATGAAGTTATCCTAAGAAGCATGTAGTCAACCACATCATTAAAATTGAAAGAATTCAGCAAATTGCCTACTCTCTGGAGGGACAGACATCGTCTCTTCTTTCAATTTAGCCTCATTCAATATTTCTAAGAAAAATTTTCTGGCCAATGCAAATCTGGAAAACTAAGAATGGACTTTGTAGCAGCACAGCACAAGTACTACCACATTGTATAAAAATATAAGTTTTTAAAAACTGTCATATCTTGTTAATCTTTCTCCATCCCTGAGCTTTTTTTCTTTTTTTAGTCAAGTACAATACAAGCCAAAGCCAAAGTGTGCCAGGAAAATCAATTTATTGTTAAATGTAATAAAATTTTTATAGTGACAGGCAACATTAAATACATTTAATTATACCTAAAGTATGAATTTTCTGGCTGGTTTTTGAGAGCTTTTTACAAGGCTTCTGTTCAATTAAGAAATATTCGTGCTTACTAACTTAAAAGCTGATGTGTATTTGAAATACTGAGGGCACAATTAGTGTCTGGAACTAGATATTTGCATACCTACCTGAGAGGCATGGGGAGTCTCTGTGTCTTTCTTCTGTACTGGAGGTTTTCCATCTGCAGTCAGCTCAATCATACAAGCAACCTCAGGGCTGCTAACCGGCATTGTATAGCTAGAAGTAAAACAGAAGAGGCCATTACTGAATGTGTTATTGGCAAGAACAGAGTAACTTCACACATGGATGGTAAGTACTTCTTCACGAGAGAGGTACTTTCTGGATCACAATAATCCTGAAAGAGAAGTGTGAGCATTTTCATGTCAGCCAAGTGTGAGCATTTTCAGATAGATAAAAGATATATTTCTTTCCTAACGCTGCATTTTATTTTCCTTCTTTCCTCTTGACTTTAAATCAGGACTTGCAATGCTTTCAGAAAGTTAAGCCCCCCACAAAACAAAAAGAGCTTTATGTGTACAAGTAGGTATCGATAAATTTTAAGTGCTAACTGTGGTTGACATATGGTCTCACTCATGTAGAAGATTGTTGGACAAGTAACATCAATGTTTTTTTTTTTTTTTTTTTTTTTTGAGACAGAGTCTTGCTTTGTTGCCCAGGCTAGAGTGAGTGCCGTGGCGTCAGCCTAGCTCACAGCAACCTCAAACTCCTGGGCTCAAGCCATCCTGCTGCCTCAGCCTCCCGAGTAGCTGGGACTACAGGCATGAGCCACCATGCCCGGCTAATTTTTATATATATATATATTAGTTGGCCAATTAATTTCTTTCTATTTTTTTATAGTAGAGACGGGGTCTCGCTCAGGCTGGTTTTGAACTCCTGACCTTGAGCAATCCGCCCGCCTCAGCCTCCCAGAGTGCTAGGATTACAGGCGTGAGCCACCGCGCCCGGCTAACATCAATGTTAAATGATGCTAAACTCCCTAGGTAGATATTTCCCCTCCCTGGCCTATAGGGGAAATAGAAATGGAATAAGAAATGAAAGGCTGCATACCCCTGAGCAGTGAGATTACAATGTGATACAGTTATCAGTACTCAGAAAGCATGCTGCTAATGTACCGGCTGGTACTGCATCTCAGAGATAAAGAAAAGTTTAAGGCTAAGGGAATTTGTAGAATGAATAGTAGAAAGGGTCAGTACACAACTGAAAATTTATCAGAGTTTATAGAATGATGCAATCAGATGAAAAGGTACGTATACTAAGGAAACTGGCATACTTTTTAAACTGTATATTTAGAATTTTAAAAGATAATTCAAATGCTATTACCCTGGCACTTGTCATAGGTACCAATAGTAACTTGTATTGTTATGAAGTTAATTCCATAGAGACAATATTAGAAGTACATTCACTAATATTAATAACGGCTATCTCTGAAGCTGAGACTATGGATGATTTCGATTCTCATTTTTGCTTATTTGTATTGTCTAAATTTTGGACAACAAAACACATTTCATTTTTATTTTTAATTTTGGCCAAGCTTTCCAGTTTTCCTGCGCCTGAGGGGTTTTTCAGGATGTAGCACTCTCAGTGCTAAAACCAGAGAAGTTCCTGGCAAACCACGGGCAGTTTGCTTCTCTATTTTTTTTTAAAGTCAATTTTAGTAAGTAATCATTGGTTAAATAATTTACTAATGATTTACTTCTTAGTAAATAATTTACTAATACTTAAATAATTCACTAATACTTTTACTAAAACTAAATAATTTACTAACACTAATACTATTAAAATAACCTTGTAGACTTAAGTAAATGGAAAAAACAAACTCAAACTCCCCTCTTTCCCTCACCCCTTCAAAAGGCACAGCTGTGGGCTGGTTCCTTCTCCCCCCTTACCTAGTAATACAAATCTAATATGGTCCTACCCATAAATCATTCCACTACTCTTTTGGCCTCCACTCTAGTTTTACCAGAGTCACTTCTAATTCTGATCGGATAACTATTGAAAATTCTTGAATTCTAAGAATTTTCCATTGGTTGTGAGCTGTGTATTGTAGGGATATATGAAGCACCATCATATGTGAATGGATCCTTCCCATGGATCAGGCAGGTTGATATGTTCAGATGTTTTATACTGGAGATGGAGAATAGCTCTTAGGGAATGTATATGCCCTCCTTAAATAATAAGATCTCTCTTTCATTCAGAGCTTGTTGAAATCTGACCTTGAACTGCAGTTCTGCAAAAGAAAACCACTCTATTCTATCTGCTATTATTCCTCCTTTTCTCTCCTTGACCCTTCAACAAAGGGTTGATCCTGTTGTATGCTTAGTTTGTGTACTGTTTTGGGAATTGATACTTTAAGTTCACCAGAATTTTTTCCACATGTTGATTCTTATCATGTTCATTGTTATAATGTCTCATATTTGGTTATAGAACAAATTGTGTCAGAAGAAACAAAACATAATCTATAAACAAATTAGACATTATGCCACATAAATCACTTGAGGAAAAGTCTAAGCACATATACCTTATACCTCTCAAGTATTGCTGAGGCCAGCCAAGTCTAATGATTTTATTAAAGACTCAAGAATCATATTTTGAGACAATCCATTGACTGGCTGAGTGATCTTAGGCAAACCACTTAACCTTTCTTCCCTGAAGTGTGATTATCCACAGAAGGGAGATAATCATTCTAAGTTCTTAAATGGTTAGTGAGAATCACATTATTTAATGTACATAAATCATTCAGTGCTAATATTAAAATCCAAGTTAAAGCAATTATTTGCTGACTAGACAGGGATCTCTAAAGAGATTTCTATGAAAATAAATTGCACAGTCAAGTTGAAGTGTTCATTTACTTCTACTAATATTGCTCATAATGAAATTCAAAATCAAATACTCAAGTTGAATTATTTTAAAACCTAAAACTTACTGAAACAGACATTTTTTTCAGTGCCCTCGACATTCTTGTACTTTAGACTTATATTTACGTATGCTAAGAAATATAGGGAGAAACATATTGATTTGGAAAAGACAATTTATTTGTAAATTTTTAGAAGATGCTGCTCAAACTGGAAGTTCAGGATATTCAAAACCCAGGAAAAGGTTATAAAAATGTAAAACAGTGAAGAGTGAATTGGTTAATTAATTAAGTATTTTAAGGTAACTGAATGCTATTCAGGGTTTTTTTTGTTGTTGTTTTTGAGACAGAGTATCTCTCTGTCACCAGGCTAGAGTGTCATGGTGTCAGCCTAGCTCACAGCAACCTCAGAGTCCTGGGCTAAAGTGATCCTTCTGCCTCAGCCTCCTGAGTAGCTGGGACTATAGGCGGGAGCCACCACCCCCAGCTAATTTTTTTGTTTCTATTTTTAGTTGTGTGGCTAATGTTTTTTCTATTTTTAGTAGAGATGGGATCTCACTCTTCCTCAGGCTGGTCTCCAACTCCTCAACTCAAGCTCTGCCTCGGCTTCCCAGAGTGCGAGGGTTACAGGTGTGAGCCACTGTTTAACAAGAACCTATCCTACTCTTTAACAAGAGTTATAGAATAAAAATTAGTGACATGAAAAGATATTTGTGTGAAATAGCAAAAAAGATAAAGACAATTTGAATTATATGATATTATTTTTATGGAAAAATGCATAGAGATAATACCAGGACAACATTAACAGTGGCTATCTCTGTATGCTGGGAATGAATATGATTTTTAAATTGTGTCTTTTGCTTGTCTACATTTTTGAAATTTTGGACATTGAACATATTTTCCAGTTTCAGCTCTTAAGATAAAAATTCAATTTTTATAAGAATAATCAAGGATTTAAAAACTTTCGAACATTTTTCTGTTGTTTCCTATATTCCATTCCTTCCTTCCAGGTATATCTATTTATCTATCTACTTGCCAAATACATTTTTAATAGTTTGTGTATCTGGATTGTAAACTAATATCACATTTCATATTACCCTGAATAATGGTTTATGCATAAAATTTTGAATTTCTTTTTAGAATTTTAAATAGCACCTGATTATTTTCTGCAATCTATTGCAGATGGGAAGTTGTTATCAGTTCAATTTAAAAGCTGTTTCTTTGTTACTTTATCTTGTTTCTCTGGCAGCTTTAAGATCCTGTCTTTATCTGTGATAATGAGGCTAGGTGTGGATTAATCACTATTTATTCTTCTCAGTACTCTGACTGCACTTTTGGAAAATTTCAATTTTGGAAAATTCTCACCTGAATCATCTTTTTTAAAATTTTATTTCAGCATATTATGGGGGTACAAATGTTAAGGTTACATATATTGCCCATGTCCCTCCTGCCCCCTCCAGTCAGAGCTTCAAGTGTGACCATCGCCCAAACGTTGTACATCTCACTCATTGTGTTTGTATATATCCATCCCCACCTCCCCCCTCCCACCTGCCCGACATCCGATAAATGTTATTTCTATATGTCCACTTAGGTGTTGATCCTTTAATACCAATTTGCTGGTGAGTACATGTGCATGTGGTGCTTGTTTTTCCATTCTTGAGATACTTCACTTAGTAGAATGGGTTCCATCTGTATCCAGGAAAATACAAGAGGTGCTATATCACCATTGTTTCTTAAAGCTGAGTAGTACTCCATGGTATACATATACCACATTTTATTAATCCACTCATGAATTGATGGGCACTTGGGTTGTTTGCTATTGTGAATTGTGCTGCTATAAACATTCGAGTGCAGGTGTCTTTTTCATAAAGTGACTTTTGATCTTTTGGGTAGATGCCCAGTAGTGGAATTGCTGGATCAAATGGTAGATCTACTTGTATCACTTTGAGGTATCTCCATATTGCTTTCCACAGAGGTTGAAACAGTTTGCAGTCCCACCAGCAGTGTAGGAGTGTTCCTCTCTCTCCGCATCCACGCCAGCATTTGTTGTTTGGGGACTTTTTGATAAAGGCCATTCTCGCTGGACTTAAGTGATGATATCTCATTGTGGTTTCGATTTGCATTTCCCTGATGATTAGAGATGTTGAACATTTTTTCATATGTTTGTTGGCCATTATTCTGTCTGCTTTTGAGAAGTTTCTGTTCATGTCCTTTGCCCATTTTTTGATAGGGTTGTTTGATTTTTTCTTGCTGATTTTCCTGAGTTCTAAATAGATTCTAGTTATCAGCCCATTAGCAGATATGTAGCTTGCAAAAATTTTCTCCCATTCTGTGGGTTGTCTATTTGCTCTCTTGACAGTTTCTTTAGATGTGGAGAAGCTTTTTAATTTGATCAGGTCCCATTTGTTTATTTTTGTTGCTGTTGTGATTACCTTTGGGGTCTTCTTTATAAATTCTTTGCCTAGGCCAATGTCTAGAATAGTATTTCCAACATTTTTCTCTAGAATTCTAATAGTTTTATACCTAAGGTTCAAGTCTGTTACCCAGCGTGAGTTGATTTTTGTGAGAGGTGAAAGGTGTGGGTCTTGTTTCAGTCTTCTACATGTGGCTATCCAGTTTTCCCAGCACCATTTATTGAATAAGGATTCTTTTCCCCAGTGTATGTTTTTGTCTGCTTTGTCGAAGATTAGTTGGCTATATGAGGATGGTTTTATATCTGGGTTCTCTGTTCTGTTCCACTGGTCAATGTCCCTGTTCTTGTGCCAGTCCCAAGCTGTTTTAATGACTATAGCCTTTTAGTATAGTTTGAAGTCTGGTAAATTGATACCTCCCATTTTGTTTTTATTGCTTAGGATTGATTTTGCTATACGAGGTCTTCTCTGGTTCCATACAAAGCATAAAATTATTTTTTCTATATCTGTGAAAAATGATGATGGTATTTTGATAGGGATTGTGTTGACTCTGTAGGTCACTTTGGGTAGTATAGAAATTTTAACAATGTTGATTCTGCTGACCCACGAGCATGGTATATTCTTCAATCTGTTTACATCTTGTGCTATTTCCTTCTTCAGTGTTTCATAGTTCTCCCTGTAGAGGTCTTTTTCCTCCTTAGTTAAATATATTCCAAGGTACTTTATTTTCTTTTTTGCTATTTTGAAGGGAATTGAGTCTTTGATTTGGTTCTCACTTTTACTGTTGTTGGTGTATATGAATTCCTCTGATTTCCGTGTATTGATTTTGTTTCCTGAGACTTTACCAAATTCATTTATCAATTCAAGGAGTCTCTTGGTTGAATCCTTCGGGTTTTCTAGGTATAATATCATGTCATCAGCAAAGAGTGAGAGTTGGATTTCTTTGGCTCCCATTAGGATGCACTTAATTCCACTCTCTTGTCTGATTGCTGTAGCAAGGACTTCCAGCACTATGTTGAACAGAAGTGGAGATAGTGGGCAACCTTGTCTTGTTCCAGTTCTAAGCGGGAATGCTTTCAATTTTTCCCCATTCAGTATGATATTGGCTGTGGGTTTGTCATATATGGCTTGTATCATTTTTAGGTAAGCCCTGTGTATCCCTATTTTGTTGAGCGTTCTTATCATAAAAGGGTGTTAAATTTTGTCAAATGCTTTTTCTGCGTCTATTGAGAGGATCATATGGCCTTTGTTTTTGCTTCTGCTTATATGGTGAATTACATTTATAGATTTGCATATGTTGAACCATCCCTGTATCCCTGTGATGAAGGCCACTTGGTTGCGATTAATTATTTTCTTGACAAGCACCTGGATTCAATTGGCTAGAATTTTGTTGAGAATTTTTGCATCTATATTCATAAGGAATATTGGTCTGTAGTTTTCTTTTTTTGTTGCATCCTTTCCTGGTTTTGGTATCAGGGTTATTTTCGCTTCATAAAATGTGTTGGGGAGGTTTCCATCCTTCTCAATGTTGTGGAATAATTTCTGCAGGATAGGCCAATTCTTCTTTGTAGATGTGGTAAAATTTGGGTGTGAAACCATCTGGTACTGGACTTTTCTTTTTAGGAAGGTTTTTTATTGCTGTTTCAATTTCAGTACTTGATATTGGTCTGTTCAGGAATTCTATTTCTTCCTGGTTGAGCTTAGGGAGGCTGTGTGTTTCTAAGAAATTGTCCATTTCCTCCACATTTTCCAGTTTGTGTGCATAGAGGTTTTTGTAGTAGTCATAAATTATATCTTGTATCTCCATGGCATCAGTTGTAATTTGTCCTTTATTGTTCCTGATGGAGCTTGTTAGAGATTTTTCTTTTCTGCTTTTCATTAGTCTAGCCAATGGTGTGTCAATTTTGTTTATTTTTTAAAAGAACCAATTTTTTTGTTTTATTAATCTTCCGTATAGTTTCCCTGTTGTCAATTTCTTTTAGTTCTGATTTGATCTTAATGATTTCACTTCTTCTGCTGGGTTTGGGGTTGGTCTGTTCTTCTTTTTCCAGCTCTTTGAGACAATTCATTAGGTTGTCTATTTGTGATCTTTTTGTCTTTTGGATATTGGCCTTTATGGAAATAAACTTTCCTCTCAGGACTGCTTTAGCTGTGTCCCACAGGTTTTGGTAACTTGTGTCACCTTTGTTGTTTAGTTCAAAGAATCTTTTGATTTCCATCTTGAGTTCCTCATTTATAAAGTGATCATTCAGCAGAAGGTTGTTTAGTTTCCATGACTTCACATAGAAATGAGAACTCCTGTTAGGATTGATTTCTACATTTATTCCATTATGGTCTGAAAAGATACATGGTATAATTTCTATTTTTTTAAATTGTTTGAGACGTGCTTTGTGTCCTAGGGTATGGTCAATCTTACAGAATGACCCATGAGCTGATGAGAAGAACTTATATTCAGTGGTCTTGGGGAAGAATGTCCTGTAAATGTCAGTCAGGTCCATTTGTTTTAGGGTTCTGTTTAAGTCAATTATTTCTTTGTTGATTTTCTGATTGGAGGATCTGTCCTTTGCTGTCAGTGGGGTGTTAAAGTCTCCAATGGTTATGGTGTTGTTGTTTATTCATTTGTTTAGATCAAGTAGGGTTTGATTTATGAATCTGGGTACACCAAGGTTGGGTGCATATATATTTAGAATTGTTATGTCTTCTTGTTGAACTGTACCCTTCACCATTATTAAGTGACCTTCTTTGTCTTTTATTACTTTTGTTGATTTAAAAACTAAGTTATCTATAATCAGCACCACCATGCCAGCTTTCTTTTGGCTTCTGTTTGCTTGAAATATTGTTCTTCACCCCTTTACCTTTAGTCTAATTGCATCCTTGCAGGTTATATTTGTTTCCTGAAGGCAGAAGATACTTGGCTTGTGTTTTTTTATCCATTCAGCCAGCCTATGTTTCTTGAGTGGGGAGTTCAAGCCATTCACATTTATTGAGATAACTGATACATGGGGCCCATTTTTGTTCATTATGTTGGGTTGAACTTTGTTGCTTTGTTTTCTCTCTTGAGCCATTGTGGTATCTTGGCTTAGACCTTTAGCTTTGAGTAGATTTACATTTGTGAGTGTTTATTGTGCTGATCCGTGGGTAACACTGTTTTGGGTAACACTGTTTTGAGTACTTCTTGAAGGGCCGATCTTGTCTTGGTGCATTCCCTCAGTCTCTGCTTATCTGGGAATGACTTGATTTCTCCTTCGTATACAAAATTTAGTTTTGCAGGGAATAAGATTCTAGGCTGGGCTTTGTTCTGTTTCAGAAGAGTGAGAATGGTGCCTCAGTCTCTCCTTGCTTATAAAGTTTCAGAAGAGAAGTCCAGTGTTATTCGGATTGACTTTCCTTTGTATGTTACTTGCTTCTTTTGTCTTACAGCTCTTAGAAGGGCTCCTTTAGTTGATATTTTGGTCAGGCTGATGACTGCATGTACGTCTTCCTGTTTGCATTGAATCTCCCAGGGGTCCTCTGAGCTTCTTGAACTTGTATATCAAGATTTTTTGCAAGGCCTGGGAAATTTTCCTCTATTATATCTTCAAATAGCTTGTCCAACCCTTGAGTGTTTTCTTCTTCCCCTTCTGGTAACCCTATGACCCTCACAGTAGGTTTCTTTACATAATCCCACATCTCTTGTTGTAGGCTTTGTTCTTTTCTCTTGTTTCTCTGCTCTGTCTCCGTGACTGATTTATTTAATAGGAAGGTGTTATCTTCAATCTCTGAGATTCTTTCTTCTGTTTGATCTACCCTTCTTGAGGATTTCCACTGTATTTTATAGTTCCCTGAATTGATTCTTCATTTCCAGGAGTTTGGTTAAACTTTTCTTCATTGTATCAATTTCTTTGGTGAATTTTTGTTTCAGGTCCTGGAGTCTTTTTGTGTTTTATTTATGTTGTTATCCAGTTGTTCTTGCAGGTGGTTGAATTTTTGTATGATCCACATTCAAAATTCCTCTTCTGTCATTTTGGTTGCCTGTTTTTGGTTGGTGTCCGTTTCTAAGGGGCTGGTGCTCCTCTTTGGGGGTGTGGTTTCCATTTGGTTCTTCGTATTTCTGGAGTTCCTTCGCTGATTTCTTCTTATCTCAATCAGTTGTTGTTTCTTTCCTTTAGGTTTTCGTTTGGGTTTTGACACGCCTAGTTTAGTCTCTGAGCCCTAAAATAGACTGAAACAGGATCCGCACTTTTCACCTCTCTCGAGCATGCATCCATCTCCTCTCTGAGGAGAAGCCACTAGAAGAAAGGACTGACACAGGACCTGCCCTTTCCACCTGTCACAGAGGCCAGCTCCAAAAAATTATTAGTGAGAGGATGGTGAAAGGCGCTACCTTTCTTGAAGTAATGGTTATGGACAGGGAGATGATTCTTTAAAGATTGGTTACTTTCAAGGCACTAGGACCAACTTCCTGGAAATATTGTCTTAGCTAGGCCTCAACACAGAAATCTGAGTGAGACCAAACTTAGGCTGTGTGCTCATGAAAGTAGTCGTCTGAAAATGAGAGTGAAATACCTGGTGTGTGTGAGACGGTGAATTAATGGTGAAATAACATGTCGGATAATGATTTTTTCAAAATTAGTGGTAGCTACTTTTCGAAAAACCTAGGTGACCAAGCCTAAGCCTATATTTGATTGTCAGTACCATTTTCCCTTCCGAGTTGAGTCATCAAACCAGTCTGAAGAGGAGGGTGAAAAGTGTGGATCCTGTTTCAGTTTAAAATAGCCTGAAACAGGATCCGCACTTTTCACCTGTCCCAGGCATGTGTGCTTCTCATCTCTGAGGAGAAGCCACTAGATTGTAGGACTGACACAGGACCGGCAATTTCCAACTGTCACAGGGGCCAGCTCCAATAAATTTTTCGTGAAAGGATGGTGAGAGGGGCTACCGTCCCTGAAGTAATGGTGATGGATGAGGAGATGATTCTGTAAAGATTGGTTATTTCCAATGCTCTAGGATAGACTTCCTGGAAATATCCCCTTAGCTAAGCCTTGTGACATAAATCTCTGAGAGAATCAACTTAGGCCGTGAAGTCAAGAAACCACTCCTCTGAAAATGCTGGTGAAATGCCTAGAATCTTGAAGACGGTGATATAATAGTGAAATAACTCTTAAGATAATGATTTTTTCAACACTGGTGCTGGCTACTCCTCGAGAAATCCAGGTGTCCGGGCCTAAGCCTAGATTTGCCTGCCAGGACCATTTTCCCTTCTGAGCTGAGTCATCAAAACAGTCTGAAGAGGAGGTAGAAAAGTGCGGATCCTGTTTCAGTCTAAATTTTCACCTGTCTCACGCATGTGCGTTTCTCATCTCTGATGAAAAGCTGCTAGAGGAAAGGACTGACACAGGACCCGCACATTCCACCTGTCACAGAGGCCAGCTCCAAAAAATTATTCATGAAAGGGTGGTGAAAATGCCTACTGGTCATGAAATAATGGTGAGGGATGGGGAGATGATTCTTTAAAGATTGGTTAATTTCAAGGCTCTAGGCCCGACATCCTGGAAATATCCCCTTAGCTAGGCCTCGACACAGAAATCTCTGTGAGAATCATCTCAATCTGTGTGCTCATGAAACCACTCCTCTTTGTTTGTGAAATGCCTGGTGTCTGTGAAGACGGTGAAGTAATTGTGAAATCACACTTAAGGTAATGATTTTTTCAACACTGGTACTAACTACTCCTCAAAAAGCAAAGGTACTGGACCTATGCCTAGATTTGCCTGCCAGGACCGTTTTTCCTTCCCAGCTGTGTCATCAAACCAGTCTGAAGAAGAGGTTGCAAAGTGTGGATCCTGTTTCAGTCTAACTGAAACAGGGTCCACACTTTTCACCTGTGTCGCGCATGCGTGCTTCTCATCTCTGAAGAGAAGCTGCTAGAGGAAAGGACTGACTCAGGACACACACTTTCCACTTGTCACAGAGGCCTGCTCCAAAACATGTTCATGAAAGGATGCTGAAAGGAGCTACCATTGTGGAAGTAATGGCCATAGACAGGGAGATGATTCTTTAAAGAATGGTTATTTCCAAGGCTCTAGGATCGACTTCCTGGAAATATCCCCTTAGCTAAGTCTTGTAACATAAATCTCTGTGAGAATCAACTTAGGCTGTGAGCTCAAGAAACCACTGCTCCGAAAATGCTGGTGAAATGCCTGGTATCTTTGAAGATGGTGAAATAATAGTGAAATAACCCTTAAGATAACGATTTTTTCAACGCTTGTGCTAGCTACTCCTTGAAAAATCCCGGTGACAGGTCCTAAGCCTAGGTTTTCCTGCCAGGACTGTTTTCCCTTCCCAGCTTTGTCATCAAAACAGTCTGAAGAGGAGGGTGAAAAGTGTGGATCCTGTTTCAGTGTAAAATAGACTGAAACAGGATCCGCACTTTTTACCTGTCTTGCGCATGCCTGCTTCTCATCTCTGAGGAGAAGCCGCTAGAATGACACAGGACCCGCACTTTCCACCTGTCACAGACGCCAGCTCCAAAAAATTATTCATGAAAGGATGGTACAAATGGCTACTGGTCATGAAATAATGGTGAGGGACGGGGAGATGATTCTTTAAAGAGTGGTTAATTTCAAGGCTCTAGGACCCACTTCCTGGAAATATCCCCTTAGCTAGGCCTCGACACTGATATCCCTGTGAGAACCATCTCAATCTGTGAGCTCATGAAATCGCTCTTCTGAAAATGCTTGTGATATGCCTGGTGTCTGTGTAAACAGTGAAATAATGGTGAAGTAACACTTACGATAATGATTTTTTCAACAGTAATGTAAGCTGCTCCTCGAAAAACCCAGGCGACTGGGCCTAAGCCTAGATTTGCCTGCCAGGAACATTTTCCCTTTCGAGCTGAGTCATCAAACCAGTCTGAAAAGGAGGTTGGAAATGGTGGATTCTGTTTCAGTCTAAAGACACTTTTTGCCAGTCTCACACATGTGTACCTTTTATACCTAAGCATAAACAGCTAGAAAGAAGTAGTGACATAGGACCCGCACTTAACACCTCTCATAAGGCTCAGCTCCAACCAAGGATTCTTGAAAGCAGCGTGAAAAGGGATACCCTTTTTGAAATAGTGGTTCGATGAATGGTGAGATAATTCTTTAATGATTGGTTATTTTAAATTCTCTAGGACCACGTTCTTGGAAATATCCAGTTAGCTGGGCCTCAACATAGATTGGTCTGCCAGAATCATCTTTGGCTCAGGGATAATGAAACCAATGTGCTACAAATGCTGGTAAAAGTGCTGCAATCATTTAAAAATGGTGAAACAATGGTGCATTAAGTCTTAAAATAGTGATTATTTCAAATAGTCTGCTATATACTACTTGAAAACCCTGGTGCCCGGGCCTGAGCATAGATTTGTCTACTGGAACCGTTTACCATGGCGACCTGAGTCATCAAATCACTCTAAAGACTGAAACCAGGTCTGCACTTTTCACGTGTCCTGCACATGCCCACTTCTCATCTCTGAGGACAATCAGCTTTTATGATGAAGTTGCTTTATTTTTTTCTTGCTGCTTTTCTGATTTCTAAATAAATTCTAGTTATTAGCCCTTTATTGGATGTGTAACTTGTGATAATTTTCTCCCATTGTGTGGGTTGTTTGTTTGCTCTCTTGACAGTTTCTTTAGCTGTGCAGAAACTTTTTAATTTGGTCAGCTCCTGTGCATTTATTTTTGTTGCTACTGTCATTGCCTTTGGGGTCTTTTTCATAAATTATTTGCCTAGGCCAATGTCTAGAATACTATTTCAGCAGAAGGTTGTTTAGTTTCCATGACTTTGTGTAGAAATGAGAGTTCCTGTTAGGGTTGATTTCTACTTTCACTCCATTGTGACCTGAAAAGATACATGGCATAATTTCTTTATTTTCAAATTGTTTGAAACATGCTTTGTGTCCTAGGATATGGTCAATCTTAGAGAATGACCCATGAGCTGATGAGAAGAACGTATATTCAGTGGTTTGGGGGTAGCATGTTCTGTAAATGTCAGTCAGGCCCATTCGTTCTAGAGTTCTGTTTAAGTCCATTATTTCTTTGTCGATTTTATGTTTGGAGGAACTGTTCTGTGCTGTCAATGGGGTGTTAAAATCTTTGACTATTATGGTGTTGTTTTTTATCCATTTGTTTAGATCAAGTAGAATTTGCTTTATGAATCTGGGTGCACCAAGGTTGGGTGCATGTATATTTAGAATTGTTATTTCTTCTCATTGAACTGTACCCTTCACCAGTATATAGTGACCTTCTTTGTCTTTTATTACTTTTGTTGATTTAAAAACTAAGTTATCTGTAATCAGCACCACCACACTAGCTTTCTTTTGGCTTCCATTTGCTTGAAATATTGTTCTCCACCCCTTTACCTTTACTCTAACTGCATCATTGCAGGTTAGATGTGTTTCCTGAAGGCAGAAGATACTTGGCTTGTAATTTTATCGATTTGGTCAGCCTATGTCTCTTGAGTGGGGAGTTCAGGCCATTCACATTTATTAACCCTTTGCACTCACTTGCTTTTTTCTCAATTCCTTTATTGTACTTGGGATTTAATTTTTTAAATACCCTAGATTTTACAAGCATGGCAGTAGAATAAAAAACTGGAGTTTCTTTTCATACAAACTTATTTGTTTGGATTTTTTATATTTCAAATTATTGATATATTCAAAGAGTAATTTTAATCTCTATAATTTTTGCTAACTGTGTTGAGTCACACTCAACATGTGAGTGCGAAGGGTTAAAATAACTGATAGGTTGGGTAGATTTCTGTTCATTATGTCAGGTTGAATTTTGTTGCTATGTGTTTTCTTTTGAGCCATTGTGGTATCTGGACTTTGATCTTTAGCTTTTGAGTAGATTTACATTCGTGAGTGTTTATTGTGTTGATCTGTGGGTAACACTGTTTTGAGTACTTCTTGAAGGGCTGGTCTTGTCTTGGTGCATTCCCTCAGTCTTTGCTTATCTGAGAATGTCTTGGTTTCTCCTTCGTACACAAAATTTAGTTTTGCAGGGAATAAGATTCTAGGCTGGGCATTATTCTGTTTCAGAAGAGTTAGAATGGGGCCTCAGTCTCTCCTTGCTTATAAAGTCTCAGTAGAGAAGTCCGGTATTATTTGAATTGGCTTTCTTTTGTATGTTACTTGCTTCTTTTATCTTATAGTTCATAGAAGGGCCTTTAGTTGATATTTTGGTCAGGCTGATGAGTGCATGTTGTGATGTCTTCATGTTTGCATTGAATCTCCCAGGGGTCCTTTGAGCTTCTTGTATCTGGAGATTTTTAGCAAGGCCTGGGAAATTTTCCTCTATTATATCTTCAAATAGCTTATCCAACCCTTGACTGTTTTCTTCTTCCCCTTCTGGTAACCCTATAACTCTCACATTAGGTTTCCTCATATAATCCCACATCTTTTGTAGTCTTTGCTCTTTTCTCTTGTTTCTCTGCTCTCTGTGACTGATTTATTTAATAGGAAGGTGTTATCTTCAATCTCTGAGATTCTTTCTTCTGTTTGATCTACCCCATTCTTGTGGCTTTCCACTGTGTTTTTTAGTTCCCTGAATTGATTCTTCATTTCCAGGAGTTTGGTTAGACTTTTATTCATTGTTTCAATTTCTTTAGTGAATTTTTTCCCAGATCCTATAATCTTTTTGCGTTTTCTTTGTGTTGGTTATCCAGTTTTTCTTGCAAGTCATTGACTTTTCTTAAGATCCATGCTCAAAATTCTTCTTATGTCATTATGGTGGTCTGATTTTGGTTGATGTCCATTTCTAAGGGGCTGGTGTTCCTCTTTGTGGGTGTGCTTTCTGTTTGAGTCTTCATATTTCCCAAGTTCCTTTGCTGATTTCTTCCCTTCTGGATCAGGTGTTGCTTCTTACCTTTAGGTTTTTGTTTGGATAATGACACACCCTGTTCAGTCTCTGAGCCAGTAGGTGGTGTTTGTGGGTGAGCTTCGACCACACCCTGTATGATGAGTGAGTAGATGCCATAATGGGGTGTGCAGAATGTCCTCCCTGTCAGTAGGTGGTGCTTGTTGGTGGGAGGAGCAGGCTATACTGTTGTTTTTGGGTCCTGTAACCAGCTCTTGCCCTCCTTTTGACCCTCGTCAGATGTACTCTTGTCCACTTGCTTCTTTCTTCCAATTTCTTCTAGAAACTGTCTTTTTTGCACAGACACTCTGTCTGGCAGTGTTTATCATCCATCATCTTGCTCCGCTCCCCCTGAATCATCTTAAATATTGCTTTTTGGTATTCCCTGAAATCTCTATTTGTAGAACTTATACTAGATAATTTTTGGAAGCCTCTTAAGCTGTTCTCTAAATTTCTTAATCTTGCTTCATTCTTTTAAAAAAATTTCTTAATTTCTCTGTCCTATATTCTTCTTAGGCACCAATTTTTCCTTTAACTGTTTTCATACTAGAGTTTATTCCATCTCCTGAGTTTTAAATTTCTATAATTTTTTTTTATTCCCAAGATTTTGAGTTTTTTCCAAAATTTTTTTGTGTTTAACTTTGCCTGTTATAGTTTTATAATTTCCCTTTTAAATGAAAATTACTTCTTCATTTATACTTTCTAGCATTATAAGAATACTTATTTTAGAGTTTTTGTCTGACTCTTCCATAGAAATTATTTTATATAGAGTGATTCATATGTCATTTGTTGATTTTCTTGGTTCCTCTCTCAATATCATCATGTGTTCTGATATTGCACTGTGCAGGCTTACTTTGAATGGGATGTATTTTTGTTTTTCTCTTTTGTGCCATTCCCACTCTCTTCTCTTTTCCTTTTCTGCTCTGCCCAACCCTACCTGACAAATGAGAATCCAACATGATCCTCTCACACCTTAACCAGAATTTTGGAAAATGGATATTCTGTAGTTCTTTCCTATGATATTGAAGGTATCCACAGTTTCATTTATGGAGCCAACGGAGACTGCTTGGTGGAGTTCAGGTCATGATACTTTGACTGCATTGTGTTGTGTTCCTGGGATGGCAGCTTCCTAAAAGTTGGAATCCCAGATAGCAGTCTCTCTCCCCCCCATATATATTTCCCCCTGTATATTTTATATGCCTTTACGTATTTATGTCTATAGCAAACCTTTCACAAGTGTTCTTGAGCAAATAGTTTTAGTTCCCTTTACCCTGTAGAAGCTGAGCTTTTCTATTTCTAGACTTATATCTTGGCAAACCTACAGTATTAGCTCTATTGCTGCTTTGCATTTTTGTGTATTTCTTGTTCAGGGATACATTTATCTTGTTTTTGAATTTGCCTTTATGTTTGCAGTTGTCTATTTTTAATTTTCTCTGTTATTGCTATGTGTTTGACACTGAAGAGGAGTGTCAAAAGTGTGAAGTTAGAGAGTCATCTTGACCAGAACTTCCACATTTTCTTTTTCTTCTTTTTTAATAAAGACAAAAATAAAAGATCAAAGTAAGCACTTGCCTTTTAAAATTCATATAAATAGAAAATTATCTCTAATTTGTGAGAGACAGAAAGAAGAAAAATTAAGCCATTTAGAGGTAATTCTATGATTTTGCAGGCTTTAAATTTGGAAGAACTAATTTCTTTGGCTTATTTAATCTCAGGTTTGTTTTGTGCTAAAGGCATCTGAATGCATCTGTCCCACATTTTTCCCTCCAGTAGCATATTTCAAAAGCATGTAAGTGAAGTGGTTTGTTTTCTTTCCAGCAAGAAATAGGAAGTATGGATTTTTTTCCGAAGTTACCTATGTTCGATTTGTCAAATCAGGAAGTTATATGAGTCACTGGCATTAAACCATAATGAGATGAAATGCATTAAAGGACCATTTCAGTGCTGTGCTGAAGGTACACAAAACATAGTTCATGTATAATTGCAGCATGAAGCCATGATATAACAGTAACAAAACTGAACAACACCAACTGCTTCTGGCGAATGTTGCAAAATTGATGATGATACTGAATGCTTTCACAGGTGCAAAACATAAATGTTCTTTTCTCTTGTCTCTGTTCTTGGCTAATAACTGGCAATGATGCTAGCTTGTTTATTTTAGATTTGGGGTATGAATTAACATTGCTAAAAAGTTCCTCCCTCCCTCCCTCTCTCTTTTTCTTTCTTTTACCTGAGTTAGACTTTGAAAATTAATGCAAATACAAGTTCTATGTATGGATAACTTGGAATAAAGATAGCAGACAAATGAATTTCCAGATTAGTAATGATTGAATTTCTGACTAAAACTAGTCTTAATCTTTACGGAATGAAAGTTTATTGCCCTGAAGCAAATGGATAACATGAATTAAACATTGGCTCAGAACTTTTATTTAAAAGACTTTGCAGGCTAGATTTAGGAATGAGAGAAGGTAAGTGCAATTGTTAGCAACCATGATCTGATGTTCAGCAAAAAGTTTTAGCTGAGTTATGATATCTCTGTGTGAGAATAGCTAGGATTGAGGACTCAAAGCTCAGAGACTCAGTATCAGCAGATGGCAGCAAAGGTACATGGCAGAGATGGAACCACTGAAAGGCAACTGGTGCCTACAAACACTAACTTAGGACCTAATTGATAGTATGATTGTTTTAGCTTCCTGTTTGTAACAGGAAAACATGGAAACATATATTTCAAAGATTAGACATCAGGCAATATGGATAAAACTGTCCAGAGACATACAGTTTTCCCTTACCAGTTCACTTATCCAATGCGATTGCCATGGCTGTGTGGGCAAATTCAAGAAAACAGTGTTTCTAAATCATCAATTAATGTAACCCAGGGATACTGATGGCCTTGATACATAATTTAGTCTTGTCATTATTACATAAAGTGTGGAATTCAGGGTTTTTTTTGAGCATCATCTGACCCCATTTCTTTTTACCACAATGGTTCCTGCTACAATGTCATAGGATGTTCGATTATGCTGAAAAAAGAGCAGTGTGATGAAAGCAGGGAAAAAAGAAGCAATAGAAAACTTCTTGATCAAAGCTCATATAGTGGATGTTGTAATGCTAACATTTGAGGAAGGAATCACTAATACTCAACTTGGTGCAATAAGTACTGATGTATCACATGTCACAACTCGAAGCCCTAGCAGGAACTTCCCTTAGGTAGCTCCACCTGCTCCCCAAATGCAAATTGTCTCATAGAAACAAACTAATAATCTGTATATAAGAGCCACAACCATCATTTTCTGCAAGTCTTCCATTGATGTGTCTTCATCTATTTCTTCTCTTACATAATGCATAGCGAACTTAGATATATCCTTTATTCCACTGAGGTGCATAATACTTAAGACAATGGTTGCTTTTATAAAGAAGAGAATAAAGAAATCCACCATCTCTGCCATAAATCTGTGGGCCAAGGATGGAATAACATACTCTCTGCCTGCCTGCCGCCGGTCTCGCTCAGGGTTCGCTAAGGGGCTGCGGATCCTACCCTGGTCACTGGAGTGGCCGGACTGATCCTTGCACGTGGGGGGCCCGGGGTCCAAGGCCAGCGACTGGAGCAGGAGTGGCGATGCCCGTGGCTGCCCCGGGTCAGGCCCCCCGGCCGTGGGGCTCAGGAAGTAGAAGGGGTTGTAATAGCCCAGCTGTGGGGGAGGGCGGCGGCCCCGCAGCCTTTGTCTTTATAGCAAAACCCAAGTGTTTCTATTTATGAATTCAGTTTGGAAAAGAGATTTTGATTACCAAAGTTTGAAAAAAAAAAAATGACAGAACAAGGGAGCCAGGCCTTACTACCACATATTTTTCTTGGGGTTGTTGGGTGGAGTCTCCTTTTCAGAACTTTTTTCTGTTTAGCATATTTCACTTATCCTGATTTTCTGTGTTTTAGGTATAATTTTCATGCTGAAGCTCTAGCCTGAAAAGGCAAAAAGAAAGTTGTCCTCAAATTTCTTTTAGTGCAAACATTATTCATCACTTTAACAAGATAAGTAATAAGGGAACAAATATTAGGATTCAAGGGGAGTAAGAATACTTTCAATAAGCATGCCCTAAGTGAAACTATAGCACTGGCATTTAATTTAGGCATCCAGAAAATCTCAGTACCCATCACCGCCTACAAGTGTCCGGAATGGCTAGTGCACCTTGAGAAAACTCTGGCATACTAATGTTCAGCTTGGACCCAGAAGGTAGGCCCTAGGAAGGTAAGTGTGAGTGAGAGCAAATCCTGCTTTTAAACTACTTTTTGATTATAGAAATAAAACTAACACTTTTGGATAGTAAGCCTTCACTTGTCAGTATTATAAAAAGTATTGCCCAACTGATACTTCTCTACCACTGGTTCAGTAGTTACTTGTTTCTATCTAAACATTAACCTCCCGATTTCACCCAAGTATTTACGATTAGAAAAAAACGCATTATAGTTGAGGGCCGCTTTTTCCAAATTACCAAATGAGTTAGTGTTTTTTATTGTTTCAAGTGATAGTAAAAAGAAAGGATTTTTCCTTTCAATGGCTTGTGTGTTTATAAATATTTCCAGCAAAGGGAAGGTAGAAAGGAGTTGAAAATTATACTACTTGTGAATAAAGGGCTTTTTCAGGTGGATAATGGTATTAATGTTTTCATTCTACTCTTGTCCCTATTTAAACAGGCTGTTTCTTTGAAGAATATGCTTACATAACAATATTTCTAAAGATCCGTAATGAGTACCATTTCAATTACTTGCCATTCTCCCCACCCTCAATACCAAAGGCCAGTCTTTATCACGTGCTTGCCTGGGTAAAGTTCATTTCAAACTATGTGTGTATATATTTCCTTGCCGTTCATTACAGCAGGGTTTGACCTGCAAACAGTATCTGATGGCCCACGTATAAATAAAATTCAGCATTCTATTTTTAATAATTTGTAAGCCACCAATTTGTATTCTTTGTCGCAATAAATAGTCACCTATAAAAAAAAAAAGAAAACATTGTTTAAGAGTATAATGGTTTGCCTACAACCCTATCAACACAGTCATATTTCTAGAGGTTGTCAGTGCAACTCAGCACAATCTAAATGTTAAAGCAGTGTAAAAAAAGGATCAGGCACAAAAGCCACAGTGTCAGGCTCTTTGTCAAGCAGAAGCAACGTAAACACATTGCTTTTAGAAAGCATCCTTGAAGCATCCCTTTTTGTTTAGAGTGTCATGGAGTTGGCCAGCCTGGCCATAGAAACAAGAGAGCTCCATGACCTCTCATAATTGATTGTTGTGGGGACTTTCTGTCTTTAGATGATAGTCATGAGACGGTCATTGGTTTTAGATTATTTTAGTCTTCCCTTTGACTGACAAAACAGCCCAAATATACTTACTAATAAATTACAGAGAAAGCCAAGGCATTTTCTTGTGAAGCCCTGATACTATAAAAAAGAATCTGCAATAGTTCCTGAGGACCACTGAAGCAGGAGCTTCACTTACACCCTTGATTAACCAGAGCAGTTGTCAAGGGAACATACAACCAACCATCACAAGATAGCAGAGATTTCCAAAAACTGTGATTTTACTTCTGACTACACCATCCAATTCATGTGCAGTGGGGCTCACGGCATATTCTCCAGATTTCACAGTCTCCTGGGTTGCGCCTGTAAGTGTTCAAACAGCCAAAATTCCTTTTTTTTAAAAAGAAAATTCACATAATGACAATTATAATTACACAAATTTGAATTTGTATCCAGAAAGGCTGCTGTTTTTTGCTCTGACATCCAGTTTTAACCTCTCTGAACATGATGATGAGGCTTGTCAACAATGTGCTGGCACGGGCTGGCACTGGCTTGTGAGAACTGATTATGCACATCTCTTCCCAGCTCTGCATCCAGTGAATTCACACTGGTAGCTTGAAATTGGCCATGGCAGAAGTATTCATGCCAGAGAAATTGGCAAATGCTGCAAATTCAGCACTCTTTCTTTCTTTCTTTCTTTTTTTCCCCTCTAGAGCAGATTTTTAAAAACCAGCATACCATTGAGTTTTCTGTATATTTTTAAATAGCATTTAAGCATTCACTTAGAACAAGGGCATTGAGAAAGTTGAAAAGCTCAACTTCACAGTTGGCATTTCATTTACGATTCCAGTAGAAAATATCCTTTATTTTATAATCTATTAGTTCCCAGATCTAAATTGGATCAATCCACTTTGATGGGGAATGTGAGTTCCAAGAATATTATCCTTAAAACATGTTCAGTTTACAAATACCTAATTATTGAATTTTACTTTTCACTTCCAATACTTAGTATTTGCTTACTTTATTTGTTTTTTAACAGTTTTGGGGCTAGTTTGTATCCAACCCGCTGAATAGTTAATTAAAAATCAGGATTTAAAAATATTGATTCCTGATCCTTTACTCCCTAAGCATCTAAACTCAGACACATACATGTTTTGAGAAAGTAAAGTTTTCCAAGATGAAAGGCCATATGGAAAATCTCAATTAAGTAATAAGCAGATTACTTTTCCAAATTTGAACAAAAAGCTCTTCGGATGATATTGCCATGTGGAGATTCACTCCTGTTAGGTTGTAAATGAAGCTGAAGGTAAGTTTTCCTTAGGAAAAGGCCATGTGTTTCCCTGCCATTCTTTTTAAAGACATGTTAAAGTGAGAGATTCTTTTTTATAAAATTGCCTTCAGTTAACCATAAGCATGTAGATTTCTTGTTTTCTAAATGTTATAGTTTCTATTAATATATGGTTAGTACCATTTTGTGGCATCTAATTTTCCTGGCAGTGCATTTTAACTGTGATTTATAACATTTATGAATGTTGAAATATTTATACCGTATTATGTTTAATCCAATGACGTTCATAATTATCCTGGCTTTTATTTAAAAAATATGAAAAGAGAGTAGATTAATAGAGATGCAAAAGATTTAGATTTCAGAAGCACTGTCTGAGCCAAAGTTGTAAATATTCTCATCACTCTAAGTGTAAAAAGCTTGTAGTGTGATCCATTGAGCTGAGTTGCAGATCAATACCTCTCTGGCTTCACATTTCTTTGCCAGGTAGCACACCATGTGAGTGTCCCTTGCCTCAGCTTATCCAATTTTCTTTGATCAATAGCACCTATTTCTCATTCTTACATATGACATTTTTCTTTATGGTTTCTGAGGTTTTATGTATATCACTTGTCCCTCTAATTGTCCTTACACAACTTTGTCAAACACAGCTTCTCCATCTTTAAAATTTCTTATAGGGAAAGAAGAAAAGTCAAGTTAACTTCCTACTCCAAGCAAACTTTCAATTTTGAGATAACCTAGACAAGTAAAATTTTAGAAATTCAACCAATATAAAAATAGATGGAATTGACAAATATATGCAATCTAGGCTTAATGATTAAATAAAGAATTACTAGCCCTTCTTTAATTTTGAATCTACTTCTTATAAATAGCTTCCATGAGAGTACTTTCAATTTAAAGATTGAGGGGAATTTAATTGAATAAGTAATCATGATGTTGAAAAAAAAAAAGGCTTTGTTTTGCACTCTTGCAATAGAGACAATACATTCCTGGAGTTGTTCCTGATAAGGAAAACAATTACAATAAACATCTTGGAATTTTTCCAGAAGATGATACATAAAATACTCCAAATGGCACCCAAATCCCCATCATCTCATGTAGAAGAGAAAAATCACTAATAGAGGAGGTTTGAATGTTTTATACTACTTAATACAAATAGCAAACTAAATTATTACAAAGCTCATAGGCCCAATACCACAAAGAAATTCAATGAGCTCTAAAATCTATAATCTGTATTAATTTTATTTATATTTATAGTCTCAATCTTAAATCCAATTTAAGCTATCTTTTAATATGAGATAATAAAGTAAGAAAGGAAAATTTTTGTAAAAAATAATGCATAAAAGAAATTAGTTTTTAGGCAAATAATTTTAAATACAAATGAAAATGAATCTACTGATTCAACAGACAAATAAATAGTGTGGTAGGTAATGAGGAGGTGGAAGTGAATAAAAACATTGTCTTCTGAAGGTCCTCACAGAGGGTAACAAGAAAAGATATTGTCATTCTCTGAGAGGTCAATTTTCATAGAGGAAGTGTGGCCAAGGGGCCAGCATTAGCAGTGTAGATTAGCGTTAATGAGAGCTGACAGATTTGTGCGACATTTTCAAGGCTGCACTGAAACAGAGATGGCCAGTAATGCCAGGATGATTTTACTTGTAGAACACAGGTTGGCACCTGTTGATTGCCAGGCTCGTGAGGCTCAAATGAAAGTAGAGGATTCCAGGGGTGCCCAGCTCTGTTGCTTCTAGGAAACAAACAAGCAAACGAAGGAAGTATATTTTCCTCTATCTTTAGCTTTTTTTTTTGCTTTTCTTCTTCTTTAGGAAACTCCATTTCACTACCAGGTGCATTTGTGCTGCTTGGTCCGACCTACTATAAGTGACATTTAACCAATCAGGACAGATTGGAATACAATATTTCAAATTGATGGAGACTTTATGGGGTATAATGTGCTGTTATTATTGGCAATGGTTTCTTATCATGGAATATAGGCATGTCTCATTTATTGTGCTTTGCTTTATTGTGCTTCACAGATATCATATATCTATTTTTTTACAAATAGAAGTTTTGTGGCAACTTTGCCTTAAGCAAGTCTTTCAGTGTTATTTTTCCAACAGCATGGGCTCACTTTTAGTCTCTGTGTCACATTTTAGGAATTTTCACAATATATCAAACTTTGTCATTATTATTATACCTATTATGACAATGTGTGATCAGTGATCTTTGATGCCACTATTGTAATTGTTTTGGGGTGACACAAAACTGCACCCACAGAAGACAGCAATCAATAAATGTTGAGTGTATTCTGACTGGTTCACTGACTGTTTCCCCTTTCCCTCCCTTTTCTTTGGCCTTCCTGTTCCTTGAGACACAACAATATTGAATTTAGGTCAATTAACAAGTCAGAAATGACCTCTATGTATTCAAGTAAAAGAAAGAGTCAGATGTCTTTTTTTACAAATCAAAATCTAGAAATAATTAAGTTTAGTGAAGAAAGCATGTTGAAAGCTGAGATAAGCCAAAAGCTACATTTCTTGCACCAAATAGTTAGCCAGGTTGTGAATGCAAAGGAAAAGTTCTTGAAGAAAATTAAAAATGCTACTCCAGTGAACATAAGAAAGACGAGAAAGCAAAACAGCCTTATTGCTGGTGCGGAGGAAGTTTTAGTCGTCCAGATAGAAGATGTAACCAGCCACAACATTCCTTAAGCCAAAGCCTAATTCAGAGGAAGTCCCAGGTAATCTTCAGTTCTACGAAGGCTGAGAGAGTTGAGGAAGCTGCAGAAGAAAAGCTTGAAGCTAGCAGAGGTTAGTTTATGAGGTTTAAGAAAAGAAGATGTCTTCATAACATAAAAAGTACAAAGTGAAACAGCAAGTTATCCAGAATATCTAGCTAAGATCATTGATGAAGGTGGCTAGACAGATTTTGAGTGGAGATAAAACAGCCTTCTATTGGAAGAAGGTTCCACTTAGGACTTTCATAGTTAGAAAGGACAAGTTAATTCCTGGCTTCAAAGCTTCAAAGGACAGACTGACTCTCTTATTAGGGCCTAATGTAATTGCTGACTTTAAGTTGAAGCTGATGCTCATTTACCATTCTGAAAATCCTAGGGCTCTTAAGAATTATGCTAAATCTACTCTGCTGTGTTCTATAAATGAAAAAATAAAGCCTGGGTGACAGCACATCTGTTTGCATCATGGCTTACTGAATATTTTAAGCCCACTGTTGAGACCTACTGCTCAGAAAAAAAAAAGATTCCTTTCAAAATAACTGCTCATTGACAATGCACCTGGCCACCCAGGAGCATAATGGAGATGCACAAGGAGATTAATGTTGCTTTCATGCCTCCTAATATAACATCCATTTTGCAGTCCATGGATCAAGGAGTAATTTTGACTTTGAAATCTTATTATTTAAAAAATACATTTTGTAAGGCTACAGCTGCCATAGATAGTGATCTCTCTGCCCTCTGATGGCTGTGGGTAAAGGAAATTGAAAACCTTAAAATAATTCACCTTTCTAGACGCCATTAAGAACCTTTGCGATTCATGGAAGGAGGTCAAAATGTCAACACTAACAGAAGTTTGGAAGAAGTTGATTGTCACCCTTATGGATGACTTTTTGGGGATCAAGATGTCACTGGAGGAAGTAATTCCAGATGCAGTGAAAATAGCAAGAAAACTAAGAATCTGAAGTGGAGTCTGAAGATGTGACTGAATTGCTGCAATTTCATGATCAAACTTGAACAGATGAGGAATTGCTTCTTATGGATGGGCAAAGAAATTGATTTCTTGAGATGGAATCTATTCCTGGTGCAAAGGCTGTGAACCTCGTTGAAATGACAGCAAAGGATTTAGAATACTACATAGACTTAGTTGATAAAGCAGTGACAGGGTATAAGTGGATTAACTCCAATTTTGAAAAGTCCTGTGAATAAAAAGCTATCAAACAGCATCACATGCTACAGAGAAATCTTTTGTTAAAAGAAGAGTGAATCAAGGTGTCAGATTACTTTGTTGTCTTATTTTAAGAAATTGCTGTAGCCACCCCAACCTTCAGCAACCACCACCCTGATAAGTCAGCAGCCATTAACATCGAGGCAAGTCTCTCCACCAGCAAAAAGACTAGCTGAAGGTTCATATGATCATTAGCATTTTTAGCAAAAATGCATTTTTAAATTAAGATATGTACATTGTTTTTTAAGACATAATTCTATTAAACACAACAGACTACAGTACTGTATAAAATGACCCTTATAAGGTAGTGGAAAACTGCAAAATGTGTGACTTGCTTTATTGTGATATTTACTTTATTGTGGTCATCTGGAATTGAACCCGCAATATATCTGAGGCATGCCTATACAATGAAATAATTATTTACTTTATTTAATAAATATTTACATGGCATTATTCCAAGCACATTAAAATATTAAATAGCATTCATCCTTTGAGCTAAAATGAATCCATTTCAAGATGAAGAAGTTGAGGCATCTAGGGGTTAAGTAATATGTTCAAGGTCACAAAGTTTATAAATGAAAGCACTTAATTTTTGACCTGTAAGTTGTAGCTCCAGAACCTATGCTCTTAGCTGCTGTTCCACAGTTGTTTTAATTTCCAATGAGGGTATTATAAATTTTCATCATTCTCCTCTAATTAGCTGATCTACTTCTAATTAGCAGCAAATGACAAATTCTTTGGCTTAACTGAGACAAGAAAACTTTTCTGATATGAGAATGGCTATACCTGCTCACTTTTGGTTTCCATTTGCATGGGATATTTTTTTTCCATCCTTTCCATCCTCAAAGAGCCTATATGCATCTTTGTGGTTTAGATGCATCTTCTGGAGACAGCAGATAGCAGTGTTATATTTTTTCATCCATTGAGCCAGCATATGTCTTTTGAGTGGCTCATTCAAACAGTTAATATTAAGAGATAGAATTAATATGTGGGATGCTTCTATGGTCTTCCTGTTGGGTAGTATCTTATTGCTTTGTTTCCCTTCTAGTGCTATAGTTTTATAAATGTTGTGATCTTTAGCTTTTTTCAGTGGTTTTATACTGGTGAGTATCTATTGTGCTGATTTATGTATAATGCAGTTCTGAGTATTTCCCTGCAGGGCAGGTCTGGTCATGACAAATTTCCTCAGTGTTTGCTTGTCTAGAAAAGACTTACTTTCTGCATCAATTGTGAAACTCAGTTTTGCAGGATATAAAATTCTAGGCTGATTGGCCGGGCGCGGTGGCTCAAGCCTGTAATCCTAGCTCTCTGGGAGGCCGAGGTGGGCGGATCATTTGAGCTCAGGAGTTCGAGACCAGCCTGAGCAAGAGCGAGACCCCATCTCTACTATAAATAGAAAGAAATTAATTGGCCAACTAATATATATAGAAAAAATTAGCCGGGCATGGTGGCACATGCCTGTAGTCCCAGCTACTTGGGAGGCTGAGGCAGCAGGATTGCTTGAGCCCAGGAATTTGAGGTTGCTGTGAGCTAGGCTGACGCCACGGCACTCACACTAGCCTGGGCAATGAAGTGAGACTCTGTCTCAAAAAAAAAAAATAAAAAATAAAATAAAATTCTAGGCTGATAGTTGTTCTGTTTAAGAAGATTGAAGATGGGACTCCACTCCCTTCTGGCTTATAGCATTTCTGCTGAGAACTCTGCTGTTAGCCTGATGGGTTTTCCTTTGTAGGTCAGTCGTTCCTTTTATCTAGCTGCTTCATTTTGACTTTGGCCAGGTTGATTACTGGTCTGTCTTGTAGATGCTCTATTTGTTATGAATCTTCCTGGAGTTCAATGGCCCTCTTGTATCTGGATGTCTATATCTCTGGTGATAGTGAGCAAGTTTTTCTCAATAATTTCCTTGAATAGATTTTCCATGCTTTTATCTCTTTTGTCTTCTCCCTCAGGGATACCTATGATTTGTATGTTGTTTGCTTTGAGTAGTTCCATATCTATCTGAGTAATTGTTCTACCTTTTTTATTCTCTTCTCTGACTCTTTAAGCTCTTTGAGCTCTTTGAGCTAACTCCGGGTTAGTTCAAGAGCCTGTCTTCAATCTCTGAGATATTTTCTTCTCCTTGGTTTAATCTGTTGTTGATACTTTTTGCTGTGTTTTGAAATTTCCCAAATGACTCCTTCATTCCTCTGAGTTTTATTGTATTCTTCCTAATGTTGTCTAGTTTGTTAGTGATTTTATATCATTAATTTCCTGAAATATTTTTTTTGGCTTCTTTTTGTCGATTTTTTAGCAAGATCTTGCTCCTTCTTGTTCTACTCCACAACTTCTTCCCATGGAATCTGATAGATTCTGACACTTTTCCCTCAGAGTTACCCCTGAGCTATTTTATTTTTAACAAAACTTTTTCTTCTTTCTGAGATGATCTTGCAACCAATGTCTCTAATCACTCATCTTGTCTCTTCCAACCACATTACACTTTAAAAATATGCTACCATAGGATATTTCATTTGAAAACATAAATTAATGAAGTTTCCATTGGAAAGTAAATGAGACATACATAGTTGTAACCTAGACCTCGTATAAAAACCAAGTTGGAATCATAATAGCAAATTTAGGGAAAATGATCTCTTTTTATATATTTAGTTTTTTTTATTCATGTGTTTCTTCTTGCTTTCTCATTAAATCAAAATTCCTTAAATACCTATGTTAAGAATATGCTTTGATTTGCACATTATTTCAAGTAAGAATAAACTAATACTTTAAAAACTGAATAGATTTTGCAGTCACACAGTTGAATAACAGATATCTTTTTTTGTGGTATCTCAATTGAAATTTGATTTGGGTAACATTTTTGTTTTTCATATGCTGACATGTAGCATATGGTGGAAAAATGGCCCCTTAAAGATATTTCTTTGTTCTAATGCTTAGAATCTGTAAATGTTACCTTATTTGGAAAAAGGGTCTTTGCGAATGTGATTAGAAGTTAAGCATTTTGAGGTGAGGAGATCATCCTGGATTATCTGGGTGTGTCCTAAATGTTATCATGAGTGTTCTTATGAGAGAGAGAGACAGAGGGAGAAAGAATGATTAGAAACTCACACAGAGGAGGTAGTGTTAGGAAGATAGAGGTAGAGAGTGGAATGATGCAACCATAAGCCAAGGAACACCAAGGAATGCCAGCAGTGATTGGAAGCTAGAAGAGGCAGGAATGGATTTTCCTTTAGAGCTTTTAGAGGGAGTGTGGTCTGCCTACACAACACCCTGATTTCAGACTTCTGGCCTCTAGAACTGTGAGATAATACATTTCTGTTGTTTTAAGTCACCAAGATTGTGGCAATGTCTTACAGCAACTGCAAGAAACAAATACAGAGCAGAAGATTTCTTTCTTTGTTTTTTAAATGAAATGATGTTAAAAATAAGAGGCAAAATTTGAATTCTAGCAGTATTCAATAGTTAAAATTGGATTCAGAGATGAATGAGATTAGAATGTGTATATATTGAACTGTAAATGGACATGTTATTAAGATATACAGATAATCTAAATGATCTGGGCTTAACAAATATCTCAGCCATGGAGAGGCTATGAAATAGATCAGAAAGCAATGGTGTATCTCCTCTTTAATATTTTCACAGAGTAATCTAATTTGACAGAAAACACTG
Organism: Mirza zaza; assembly: GCA_008750895.1. Taxonomy (NCBI): domain Eukaryota; kingdom Metazoa; phylum Chordata; class Mammalia; order Primates; family Cheirogaleidae; genus Mirza; species Mirza zaza. The sequence goes on along the minus strand of VSMD01049670.1, from coordinate 4,994 downwards.
ATATAATCAACATACATCTATTGCAAACATCTGAAATCTAGTATCTGCATTTATTGTAATTCAAATAGAGTGATAAAAGCATTCTACCAGACCTCTGTAAAGTACAAAGGAGATTATGTTCACTATTTCCCCAGACACTAAAGGCTTCCTGGGGTGAATACAGTCATGATAGTAATCAGAAAAGAAATGGTAAAAATTATTCAACAATTTCTATTTCTCTACTAGATGATATTTTGGAGTCTAAAACACCCCTCCCCCTTAAAAGTTTTTATTGCTTTCTGGAGGAGGGATTATATTTGCTATCTGTGACAAAAAGAAACACTGACATTCAAGGGTTTTATCCATTGCAGACATTTTGTTGATAAACAGTCAAGGTAGCAAACTATTCCATGGTGTGTTACTTTACTTTTGAATAATCTGATAGTGCTAGCATCCTAATTTCGGAGATAATAATACAATGTTAAAATCATAAATTCTTTATACTAAGAAAACCTAGAATTCCTTGAAATGATAGCTTTTTTAAAAGACCATTTCTTCAATGTTTTAGAGGTCTGCCATTGTTTTTTTGCAAAAGCCATTCCTTTCTTTTCCCCATCATAGTTACTCTTTATTGAGTATTTTCTTAAGGCAGGTACTGGGTTCAACACCGCACCTGGGTTATCTCAAAGCAGTGGTTCTATATTGGGGTTTTTGCCACCTGGAGAACATCTGGCAATCTGTCTGGGGACATGATTGTTTGTCACAGCAGGGCATGAGGATGCTACGGACATCTAGTTTCTGTGCCAGTTTCCATTCCCACTGGCAATAAATGTATGAAAGTAGTTTGGGTGAGTTTGTAATTTTTAAAATTTGTCCTCACTCTTTACATCTTTTCATCAAAAACTTTCTGAGAATAAATAAAAGGTGGGCATACCATATAATATTTGTGTCTAAAATGTCCTTAGCCCTTGGATAGTGAGAATCTATTCATGGGAGATATTTTTCTAACCTATTTTTATTGTACTAAGAAATATATGTGTGTGTGTATATATATATATATATATATATACACACACATAAATTTATCATTTTAACAATTTTTAAGTGTACAATTTAGTGGCATTATATGCTTTTACAATATTGTACAATTATCATCATTGTTTATTTTCAAAACTTTTCATCACTTTAAAAAGAAACTATAACCTGTGAAAGTTGATCATGTGAATTGGGTCATTCTTGTCATAACCAACTAAGACAGAGTTGAGAAGCCGGGGGAAAAAGCACTCATAGAACATAACATTGTTCCAGGAATGTAATTCTCTGCGAGCCTGGCTGCTGAAATTGCCTGCTATAACCTGAAACCAGTTGTATCTAATAGCTACTGAAACAACCTGCTGCTATTCTAAAAATAGTTTTACTCACTGCCCTCACTTGCTAATGAGGACTTGCCAGCTCCCCAAAACTTCACTAGTGCCAGTGAACTTCCTTGAAGAACAATACATAAGATTTCTTCTTTTTATAAAACCTTCAACCTTTCTCTTTGTTCTTTGGGCACACCAAAGACCACCTGGTCTGTGTGTATGCCCTGAATTGAAATTATTACTTCCTAAATAAGACATTTTAAATATAGAGATTTTTCTATATATTTTATTTAACTTCAACAAACCATTAAGGAATAATTCCTCATTCTGTCCTTCCTCAGCCCATGGTAATGCCTAATCTAACTTCTGTCTCTATGAATTTGTCTATTACATGTATTTCATATAAGTGGAATCATATAATATTTGTCTTTTTGTATCTGGATTGTTTCACTTAGCATAAAGTTTTCAAGATTTATCCATGTATCAGAACTTCCTTCTTATGTCTGAATAACATTCTACTGTATGTATTACATACATATAGTATTTTGTTTATCCAATCATCTATTGATGGACATATGCCCAGCTTTGGGCTGTTGTGAACAATCCTGCTATGAACATTGGCATACAAATATCTGTTTAAGTCCTTGTTTTTGATTCTATCAAGTGTACATATAGTAGTGGAATTGCTGGGTCATATAGTAATTCTGTGTTTAACTTTTTTAGCAACCATTAAACTGTTTTCTACAGTGTCTGTACCATGTTACATTCTTATCAGCAATGTACGAGGCTCCAAATTTCTCCACAAATTCATCATTTTTTAGTTTTTTAACAAAAATTTTGGCCATTTTAGCAGGTGTTAAGTGGTATCTCATGTGGTTTTTAACTGCATTTCCCTAATGACAAATGATTCTGAGCATTTCTTCAAGTGCTTACTGGCCATTAAAGGGAAAAAGCATTTTTCTATATTTACAATGCTTCTGGCACAAAATATGCAGGTTTTCTCCATCAAGGAATTCTCTAATTCTCTGTGGACAACAACTGGGGTCCTACAATTTAACTCAATTCTGACACTACCCGTAGTTAGCACAGAGCTCATAATTTAAGGGCTCAGTCCTAAAAGACTGCTCCTCACTTTGTATGTCAATCCTAAGTATGGTAGTGGGTCTCCAGTTTACCTATACTTCTGTCTGACTTGGCTTCAAATTGGGGGTTCCCATATTCTCCCTCTTTGGTTTTAATAATTTGCTATTGTGACTCAAAGAGCACAGGGAAACACTTCACACTACTATTACTGGTTTATTACTCAAGAACAGCCAAATGGAAGAGATGTATAGGAGAAGGTGTGGTGAGGGGTGCAGATCTTCCATACCCTCTCTAGTCATGCCACCCTCCCACCATCTCTATTTGTTCACCAACCCAAAAGCTCTCTGAACTCTGCTGTTTGGGATTTCTATGGAGGTCCCATTGCATAGGCATGATTGATTAAATCAATGGCCACTGGCGATTAGTTTACAGAGGGCTAAAGTTAATCCTCTCTCTTCCTGGAGATTCCAAGAGTCTTAGAAGCTCTTATGTCAGAAAACAGAGCATGAGGCCAAATATTATGACAAAAGATAACTCCTATCACCCCTGTTTCGCAGGAGGTTACAAGAATTTTAGAAACTCTGTGCCAGAAATTGGAGACAGAGAGCAAATTTATGTTTTATTATGTCACAGCCATCTATGTGTCTTCTTTAGAGAAATGTCTAGTCAAGTCTTTCACAGATTTTTTAATTGGTTTGTTTGTCTTATTTTTGTCTCTACTTCTCACACAGTGAGTCAAAACAGTCTTCAAATATATTTTCACTGACTCATCACAAGTCTGCTGCCTTCAGAGAAGACAAGATCCTTTCACCCTAATAGGCACATAGCTATTAAATGTGATTTCCTGCTGAATTCTAGAAAGACATGTTATTTTACTTTCTCAAGAGGATTAAGATGAAAGTGAAAAGTATCAAGGATTCTGACTGATTTTAGGTAAATTGTTCAAGGGACAATTTTATCTCTGAATTGAGAAAGAGTATTAATAAATAAATTTTAAGCAAACAATGATAACTATGATAATACGGTTAATTACTCTCCAAAATAGGTCAGAAATTCTACTGCAGATTTTTTAAACAAATTATATACGTAGATATAACACTTTCATTAATTGTTAAAATTTCTTGTCTGTTTTAAATTTACATTGAAAATATTTAATACATTAATTTAATTATATTTAGGTTAGGGATGGTTAACAAGAAAATAAACTTAGTCACTAGAAAAATTAGAAATTATTCAGTTTTCTAGAACCCTTCCCCAAATTAGTTATGTTGACAATGTTTTATATATGTAAATTTAATAGTTATAATGTAATTTGGACACACATGAGATTAGAATATGTATATATTGAATTGTGAATGGACTTACAACTGGTAAGATATATAATCTACATAATTTGGCCTTAACAAATATTCAGCTGTGGAGTAGCTGAAAAAAAAATCAGAAAGCAGCAGTATCTTGAATAAAATTTTCACAGTGCAGTCTAATTTGTCAGGGACACTGATTTAATCAGCATAAATTCAACAAAGTGAGTGGAAGTAAAAACAGCTCTAGATTCCTAATATATTGTCATTGGTCATGCCTGTGTTAGGTAATGCTCTATAATAGGAGTGTACTTAAATTAAATGGTAGGCCACATCCAGGGTCCATTAAGTGATAAGTTAAAATGAAACAAAACAAAACAAAACAGAAATTGAAGATAAAATGATTGAGGGTGATAAAAAGTGATGATACTACTAACACTACTGCTGCTACTAGCTTGTATTCATTTAGACTCACTAAATGCAAGGGACCATTTGCTTTTATATGTATTACAGATATTAGCTCTTAACCTCCAGAAGTAGGCAGTGTTATCTTACAGGATCCACTTTATAGATATGGGAACTGAAGCACAGGATGGCAAGTGACTTGTACATGTTCTCAAGGAGCAGAACCCAGATTTGGCCCTAACCAGCCTGGCCCTGTGTCTGCGTGCTTAACTCTTATGCAAGCAGTCTCTAAACTTGTCTCCACGTTGGGATCTTCTAGGGGGGTAGGTAGGCTTAAAAAATTACAACACTCAGGCCACACCCCAGACTAATTAACTCCCAATCTCTAGGGGTGGGACATAGATGCCAGTACTATTTGAAGTTACCAATATGCAGAAAAGTTTGGGAATCTCTGTACTATGCTATGCTGCCTTAAAGTTATAGAGGTCAAGGGAATCAGACTTATCAAGCCAGAAAATAATACAACTAGGGGATTAAGAAGAATAACAGACAATCTTAAACATACAATGAATAGCAACAAGGAACAAACACATGGCATTCTCTTACCACTAAAGAAAAAATAAGTTTAAGCTGCAACAAGATGAAATTGTACATTTCTGTTATTAGCATCCTACTTACCAAAGCAACATGCAGTAATGAGCATTTTAAAGAATAAGGCATCTGCTTTCTACTTGAAATTAAAAATGGAATTATGTTCAGAAACGGAGAATAGCTAGACATCAGTGTCTAGAGATTGTCACTACTGAAGGGTGGGGGAAGGGTGGGGGAAGGGTGGGGGAAGGGTGGGGGAAGGGTGGGGGAAGGG